>JANPWX010000452.1:277634-309200 GCA_024734555.1 Trochalopteron elliotii | reverse complement strand
GGAGGGGATGCTCAGGGGGGGACCCGCCGGTGGGCGACGGGCCCCGGCCTCGCCCTCTGTCCCCGAGGGTTGGAGGGTGCGCGCCAGCCGTGGGCAAGGACAGGCCGCCCACATCTGCTCTACCCTCTGCGTTATGTGCACCCGGCAGGGAATCGGACACTCATTAGTCCCTGCGGGGACTGCGATATACTTGAACGTCACAGAGAGGAAAAGTGCAATTGTACGTGGTTTTTGTTAATTATAAGTGCGGTGTGTGTGGATCACGAGATATGCATTGGTATTTAAGATTGTTCTGTGTCATGTCTTTTTTTTTTTTTGAAAAATATATTTTATTTTTATACGGTTTTTATATATATATATATATATATATTGCATAAGGGCATTTTAAAACATTGTATCCCCTCTATTTTTCATATCGTGAATGTCAAATGTTAAACTCTTTTTCCATACCTTTTTTTATCTCGCATTCCAGACTGGTGAAAGATATAGAGAATGTATCAGCTGTTCTCCGTGGGTAATATGTGAAATAAAATAAACACAATTACATAAAACACTTCAGTTATGTTGCCTTTAGTGGGGGCAGTGGTCAAGATGAATCATTTCTCCCTGTGTTAAGTCCTACTTATGCCAGGCTAGAATGGCAGTCCTGGGACAGACCAAAACTCTACCCTTGCAGACTTTGTTAGTAGCCACCTTATCTCATCAAATGGTGTAAACTCTGAGCCAGCAATGCATCCTAAAATTCCAGGGCAGGTCTGTCAAGAAGGCTCTAAGGCTCTTTTCTGCCCACACATTCAAGCCAGGGCTGAAACGTGTCACAGCTTGGATTGATCGTGCAAGTTTATTTTTTGCCCTAATTAATCAGAGAAACAACTGCACACTTCAACATTGCACAACAAAGTAACAGATTTATTGAGGCAGCACGTTCCAAAAATGGTCATGGCAGCTTCCAAGGTTATTTATGTTGAAGGATTTCCTGGGCCACAGTTCAGGTTAAAGTTAAACGGTGACCAGTTCAATGCGGGGAGAACATTTTGGATAAAAGCTTAGCATGAGGGATTTTGTTGTTTTGTTCTTTTTTGTAGTTTTATTTTTTTCTCTCTCTCTTTTTCTTTTTTTTACGAATTCCAAGCACAGACCAGAAAACAAATGTGAAACTGAACCTTATTAATGCACCACCAGCACCATCTATTGGTGGCTTCTCCTTGCACTCCAAGAAAAAAACCCTAAAACCTAAACAAGTGTATTTGACTAACTTCTTAGATGAAACATGGCATTTCCTCTATTTTACCATATCTCTGAACATATAACAATTAACATATACAGGAGAGGACTGGGGAACAGCAGAACTCAATGCTTCTAGAATAAATGAAGTGGGGATTCAATTTTTTTTAACCTAATATTAAATTCCTTAAGAACATGTATTTACAAGAAAAATTGAAAAGAACTGGCAATGACACCTTTCCAGGAAAACTGCTGGGTAGGGATCTAGTGATGAGATACTTGCCATGTATTCATGATTTTTCTTTCCAAAGTTTGAAGTTCTGCTCAGAATTGCCTATTTTTAGTTACTTTCTAAGCACTTTCAACTAAGATTTTTGAAATCCTGACAGGTGGGTTTTCCACTTGAAACATTATTTAAAAAAAAAAAAAGAAAATCAAAGATAATGACACTTGGCCAGTTTTAATTACCTGTTTATTAACAGCTGGAAGAGAATTTACCTGTCTCCTGCCAGTGGCCTTTCATAGCTGCCAGCTGAGAAACAAGCAAGTGGCTATTCTCAGACCATGGAAAACCTGGAAATTAGCATTGTTGCTGTTACAAGTTTTGTGGTGCTTGGAGTGAGAAATTACAATATGCAGGTGAAAGCATGACCCTATTTAATGTACACAGCACAAGAAAACAATGGCGACAAAACCATCCAATTTAAGAGCTACAACATTTTTCTTATAAGTTCCACAGTTAGTATTTTTGCCATCTACATTTGGGATTAGGCTACAGTGTGGTTAAATATGTACTTGGCAACTAGTTCCTTTTGTTTGTATTGAACTTTTTTCTTCATTTCCTGCCAAAACCCCCATAGAGTACCTTTTCTTCCCTCCTTTCCTCTTCACTGGTGGAAAACACTTCACTCAAAGCTGAAAGACCCTGCCCTGAACCAGACAGGGCTCCAACCAGCCAGCTGGTGCAGGATGGCACAATTCTGACCTGACTGGAGTTTAGGAAGTGCAACTTGTGTTTGGAAGGACCAAGAGCACCACCTGCCGCGCCTCTAAGGAGGAACAAAACTCTCTGCAAAAAATAGCAACCAAAGAAAACAACGTCTGGGGTTTTTTAGTTCCCTCACCAATTTTTGAAACCATGTGTTTTAAAGCACAAACACTGCTGAAGGAGACATGTCAGGCAGCAGTGAGCAGCCCAAAGATGGCACACTCTTTGAGTGTAAAGAGCAAACAAGGAAACCCTGGAAACACAATGACAGTGGATTTTGGATACCCTAGGTTAGATAAGCTGAAGGAGAATGGCAGAGCAGGAGAATGGCAGGTGGGGACTCTTTCCCATTGCACAGCTAACACCATATCCCAGTCTCAGTTCCAGGTTTCAGGGTTTATAAGGGGTAGATTATATCAAGACAGCATCCTCTCTACTCATCCATTTCTGCACCAGACCCAGGTGTAAGCTGCCCAGGTGAAAGCCCTTCCTCCTGCCCAAGCAGAGCATGATATTGAAAAATCCTGGTGAAGCATCTTTTCACTTCATCCCATAAAGCAAAATGTTGGACATGAATGCTTAATAGTGGCTGAATTTCATCCATGCTCTAGATTAAATTCTCTGAGAAGTGTAAGGATTTGGGGTTTCAGGGAGAACAAGACTGTGAAACAGTCCATGCAAGTGAGCATCCTCCTGTAATAGTAGAAGTTCAAGAAGAACTCTGCACTTAGGTCAAAGCCAGCTTATGCTGTAATGTGACAGATGAGAAGTGGAAGACGTCATCAAATGCCTCCAAAATCAGGAGTATCTGTTTACACACCACCTTAGTTAAAATATTCGTTTCTAAGAACAGTCTGGTGTCCCACAGGACAGCATTTCAAAGGCTGCTAAAAACATGACTCGAATTTCAAACAAGGTTCTAAATTAAAATTAAGTTTTGCAATGGTAAATATGTATTGGAGCAGGAATTCATCCTTGTCCACCAGTCTGTTCAAGAGCAGATGCCAAAGGAGTGGTCACCATTCTCAGCACAGCCTCCACAGTGAAGTGTCAGAAGAGTTCATGCAATATTCTTTATGAGTGATTACTATGTTTTGTACCTACCCTAGGGACACCCTGTGGCAGACAAAAAAATTCTTCACTATAGACAATTTTTCATTACCAAAATGGATTCCAAAGGCTATTTTTATTTCAGAAAGATTTTTGGGCTTCATTATTAGTTCTATATGTAATGATGGCAAGGTGCCTAAAATGCTGATATACAAGCATTTCCCCATGAAGCCCTAGTGCAGATCCCCTAACCTGGAAGAGGAAGACAAGTAATTATTTTTCTTTCCCCAGTTGGTACCACAAAATTTTCTTTAAGCAGCCATGTCACGTGAACAGCCGCAAAAATTGTTTGTTCTCCAGCTACATCAGAAAGTGGTCAGAGTTCTTCCACTGTTACCTAGGAACAACTTCTACTGCATCCAAAAAGTAGAGACAGTGGTGTACTTTCAGATGATTATCAAAATCTGCAAAGCATCTCAGTCCGTGCTAAGAAGAACTGAGGTCAGGTGCCAGATATAAACTCTTTCTGCAAGCACAATGACAGAAAGGGGAATACTAATGAATACTTTGGCACATATGAAGCCTTTTCTGGCTCATTGAGTACCCAAAGGACAGCAAGTCATAATTAAAGCCAATAATGGCAACTCCAGACAGCCATCCAAATAGTTTCCTTGTGCTGTCAATTCGCCGTTTCGTATTATCTCACATCATGCTTAAGCAGTGTGGAGCACACAGGCATCAGGAGAAAGAATTCCAGCATGACTGAGTACAACCAATAAGTAAATCCAATTATGCCTAACTAAAATTTGTTTATTGCATTCACAAGGGTTTGCTTTTATTATCCAAATATTTTTTAAGGAACAGGGCTTTTTTCACCAAATAATTTGTGTCAGCTTTGAAATTGCTTTAATTTTTAAATACTTAATTCTTTGGACTGAGGCCATGTATCCTTCATGAGAAGAAGGAGCATAATTTGTTCATGAGGTAAAGAACTTTGCTATGTAAAAGCCTTTTTACTACGAGCTATGTACACTAGTCAAAATGCTTCGTAATGTCTCCAAATTAAAAACAAATGGTCCCATTAAGACTAGAATCAATGTTAATGATTTGATAAGACTGGAGTGTTTTGCATGCAACATTCCCAGCAAACACAACAGCAGTGAGGATGCCAAATGAATTGTTTTAACTTTTTTTGATTCCGTGATAACTTTTACAAAACATTTAACTAGACCTCCTTGAGTCTCTCATCCACTTACAAAATACTGGGGTTTTCCAAAGTCAAGAAAGGTCTGTTCTGCCCACTGAAGGCACATATTTTGTAATAAATTCTGACTTTAGAATAGGTTTGCAAAATAAGTATTCTTCCAATACTTTATGTAAGTTGTCACTTCTTTGAAGATTACATGCAACACTTCCATCAGTTAGAAAAAGGTTTATATTTTCTTCATACTTTTCTAACATGGTGTAAAAACAAACAAACAAATGTCTGGGTCTTAATCTCTGATGTCCAGCAGTATGGGCAGAAAGGGGAGAACAAACAAACCGGATCTTATCTGTTAGTTCAGGAGCAGACTGAGCTGTTCATCAAACAAACACAGTTATTGTCCTTTTGAGAGGTGATTACTGTGACAGGAGTTCCATGGAGCTGAATCACTCCAAAGCTGACAGGCACCGTGTAATTCATCCCACCACTGTTACAGCTCAGCACAGGAGGGTGTGTGGGCTCCTCATTTCCCCTGACGTGACCCAGCTCTGGTGTCTCTCTGCTGGAAAGCACCAAACTCTCAGAGGCCACCACACTTCCCTGCCTGTCCACAAGGGCTCAGGAGCAGGTCTGAGCTGCACACAGGGAGGGGACAGCTGCACCTTGTAGAATATGGCTGTTCTCTTTAGAGACAAGGGAAAAATGAGGGATTTTAAGTAACTTTTTCTAAGTATTTTTTTTCCCCCAAGGCTGTGTAGCCCTGTATCTCATTCTGCATAAGGAACACATTCATAGTCTGGCCTTTATTGATAAACATGATGAAAAATATGCAACTGGCATATATCATTAGTCTCCTTACTGCCTACAGACATCAGACATGCTGGTGTGATGAACTGGGGAGCCAGACAGGAATCTTAGCACCAAATCCCAGGCCTGAGACTGATCCCATCTAATTGAAACAAAACTTTTACTGACTTCAGCAGGAAGAAAGTCTAAGCTCCAGCTTTCTTTCAAAAACATGTCTATTTTTATACCAAAAGACTGTATTGTAAATTTTTCTTTATTCTTCATTTACTCCCAATTTCTGATTTTGAACACTGAAGAAACTACTAAAAGATTCAAGTAAGGAATGGGATCCCTGTCAAAAAGAAGGAACAAAAGTGCAGACTCTCCATTCAATCTGAAATGAGTTCAGCAATGTATGCTTGTTGCTGCTGCTCTAAGTGGATGTGGTGCTGCTGGCAGCAACAACTTCAGCAAACATACATGTGTCAAGTGCGTCACTGAATGTGTTCATGAGCAGGGATGGAATCCCAGAAACTTCCAGTGCTCTTGTCCAAAACCCAGACTTCATTTTTTATTTAATGCAGTAGGACTTTGGAGTGTTTTAAACACTAAGACTTTATATAGTAACATTTCCTTCCTCCTCTTTTTTTCTCTTTATGTTTTTTTTAAAGAATCTTGCTACCTGTTTTGAAGTGTTGGAAAAGGATGTATCTGGAGAGCTCAAGTGAGGGAGGAATTCCATAGCTCACAGCAGAGACTGGCAGTCAATCTAAGTCCACACACCAGCACTTTGTTATAACATTGCACAAGGCCACCAGTATCTGTTTAATGAAGGATATAAAGGGATTTGCACAAAGAAGTGAGTCCTGCAGAGATGAAGATGATTTACTGAGAAATAATTCATATCCTCTCACCCCAACCTGATTTCGTTAACTCCTGGTAATGGGGAAAAAACAACCCCTTATGTTACAAGTGCACGAGGGCCAACAAACCTGATTTATTGTCTTAACCACACTGCAAGACAGACAGAAACAAATGATACGTTTTTTCCATGGAATGTTGTTAGAGTGTGTGCACGAAGATATTTTCCTTCTCCGGGTGCTTCTGTACAACTTTGCTGCCATCTGCTGCCTCCTGAAGACAAACAAATCACTCTAAAATGAGAGCTGGATGCCAGTGGCACGGAGCTGCTGCCAGTGGGGAAGAAGGCCTGGCTTTAAAAGTGCTTTATAGCTGCCCTGGGGTGGTTACTCAATATGCTGAGTAAGGCAGAGACTCACATTTTTCATTCCTCCTGAGCTTTACTCAGAAAAAGCAGGAACAGCACAATACCTTTACATATTCCAAGGAGATGGAGAAAGCAACTATTCTGATACCACTTTTGCCACTCTGGGCTACCAAGACAACAGTAGCAGCATTGTTTGAGAAAATAGTGTTTTCAAGGTGTGACATGAAGAGATAAAAGGAGAACACTGGCTCCTGTGCTGCAGGAAGGACCTATTTATTGAAGAGTAAAGAAGGCTGAAGTTAGAAAAGACCATTTCTTTTCAGGAAAAATGGCAATCAGAGGGATGTGCACGTGCTCCTCATTTCTACATAGAGCTCTTTCAAAGGCAGGAATCAGTTCAGTGTGCTGAGTCAGACTGACCTGTTTCTCTACCTCAGGCATAAACAACACCATCTCAGTAGCAGTCAGGTATGAGCTTCCATGATCAAAGAACTGAAGTTGTACATCTAACTGTTACAAACAGCAGGGATTACTTTCAGAAAAAAAAATTATGCTGGATTGAAATCACAGTTGTATTTACATAATTATGTAACTTATACACACTTAATATAATACAAGTATTCTTATTTTAAGGAATGGCATGTTACAAAATGTTTTCGTTATAACATATAATTCAAAAACACTTACACAAGAAGGAAGTATATCTGGTATGAAAGTCTGCTTCAATTTCTACCTGAGAAAGCTAGAGACAATAGAAATTGCTTTCTAAAGATTGTAAAGATCTCTTGGCTGATATAAGGGATTTTTAAATTTTATTTTTAATCCTGCCAAGTAACTCAATGAGGCATTGAAAAATCAACCATCCATCAATATATTTCTTTTCATCTCTATGACTGTAGAGTTTCTTCAAAAATTATATTCTATATGATGCTGATATAGAAGACTCAACCCTTTGTTCATAATGGGTTTAAAATGAGTAGTTGAAATGGTTTGGAATCAGTGCTGGTAACCTTTGCTCTCTCCTGGATACACAGTGATTCACTACTTGGGGCACACCATGGCCCTTCCTTCAGCCAGGACATTATTTCAGAGACTTCATATAGATCATGAAAGCACAGAAACACAGACAAGTAAACACACCTGCCCAGGCTTGAGAAACAGGCCTGCTGTCACCCCCAGGGCATGGCATCAGTAATAACCATCCAACCCACACATCTGTCAGCCCTCTTCCATCAAAGCCTGGAGATCACTGGAGGAGGCCCCCAAGTGAACAAGCCCCCTGAGAACCTAAAGAGGAGCCCTCAGCAGCCAGGGCACCCTTCCTTCACTCCTAGGACAAAGGCCTGTGCAAAACCCAGTCTAAACAGTCCTTCTACTGCACAAATAGTTGCTAGGGGATTCCAGATTTCAGTCAAATTAGTATTTTGAAATAGTAGCTTTTATATATAAGTATGTCTGGAGAGGGTTTCAAAATGGTATTTCAAATTCTTTCTAGATCTAGTTTTGTTTTCCAGTTAGGATTCCATTTTGTTTTCTGATTAAAACCACAGGACTTTGAAGCCACCAGTTGCTATATTAGACTGGATTTTAACTCTGACAGCTCTCGTGTATTCAAGGTAAGTGGGACTGGAGAGAAAAAAAAAAGGCAGTGATGGAGAAAGGGACCGGAATTGTGTGATAGGCCACATCAGAGATGCTGAGGGAGAAAAGTGACCTTCCAGCTCAGTGTCCAGCAGCAGCAAGGACCCAGTATGTTGGACATCATCAGGAAAGGTCCTGAGAATCATTAAGGTGGTTGATAAGGTGAATGAATGTGAAGTGTCACTCATCAAATCCTACAATATTACAACGGGGGTGTGGGGAGGTGGGAGGCAGCCACTGAAACTAGCAGGGGAATGGTATTACAGATAACTGTATCAAAGCAAATGCTACAGGCAATAGGCAGAGGTGTGCTCCTTAATCCAGTGATGCTGGAAGAGTATGAGAACAGACCACAGGAAGTGGCCAGGTTTCCACAGTGTCCCTAGACAGTATCTCCTTTCACTGCAGGAGACTGGCCCAGCACATTGGCCCAGACAGGCTGCTGTTCTAACCCAGTCAGGCACTTCTGTGTTGTTCTGAATAAAGGCCCTGTGCTGAGCATCCCCTCCATGCAGGAAAAGCCACCCTGTTGTACTGGACTGAGAACGTGAATGGTGGCTGTGCTGTAGCAGGTGACTGGGAAACTGGCTAATGAGGGTAGAAACACCCAGTATAACAGATACCAACAGGGCTGTTCAATCCATGTGCCCACACACCCTCCAGTAGCAGCCTGACACTCTCTAGGACTGACAGGTAAGTACAAAGTCACCTCTTCTCAGTTAGGCCTTGCAGTGCAGAAAAAAAAGACTCAAAATCTCTGGAGGCAGAACTGAAGAGTCAATAACTGTTACTACTGTCACAAGTACTTGGGAAGATTATAGAAACAACTGTTCAACTACTTCAAAAGTGCTGCAGAGTGGAATAAAACATATTAAGAGGAACTATTCTAGCCATGTTCTGCTTTCTCTTAATTGCTGCTTGTTTATGAACAGTGTTTCTGTGCTTCTTGTCAACCACTGTAGCAAGAGAGAAACCACTTCTTTTGGCTTCAGTTGAGAACCAAAGAGGTCTGTGACATGCTCTTAACTGAATGATTCAATAGAAGAAAAAAATGCACAGGTAAGAAGCTTCTTCTTTGCTTTCATGTGTCTTGCATGTTTTTGAAGGCACAATTTTTTGTTAAGGGTTTTACTTTTACCCTTTTTTCTTACCAGCCTCTCTGTCTATGAAGGATGAATAGGGAAAGTGTTGACCTTTCTCTCTATGTTCCAGTTAATAAATACAAATAACGCTTTCTTGTATCTGTGCCCAGTTTGGATAAACACAGTCTGATAGATACTGTATCCCAGATGTTACATCTGATAATTAGGCAGCTTTAAAATGTAACATAGCTGAATGTTATTAAAACAACTAAAATAAAATTAAACCTTCATCCCTGTCATTTTTTTTTCTGCAGGAAAACACAGGTTTTACCTTGAAAAGGTCAGAGTAAAGAAGAAGTATGATGATGTAGAGGAAGGTAACTTTCAATTCTAGCTTGTCTGTATTAAATACTTTGCAATAAACTCCTCATTAGTTTCCTACCATAGGCAAAACGGCGAGTTGGTGAGATCTCTGTTGCTTTTGTGCATTCTAACACACTTCTAGCATGATCCAGAAAATCCAGGCAAGGGGTAATATATGTGATTACATGACTTGTTATCTTAAATGGTTTCATATGTGGTATTTGCTCCAGTTATTTGACATGACTCAAGTTGACCTCATTGTTTGTATGCTTGAAAGGGAACAATTATGCAACTACTAAATGGTATGGAAGACAGCAGTGCCACATGAGACAGGAACGAAAATAGGAATGCGATGTCTACTAAGCTGTCAAAATGTCTGACAC
Source organism: Trochalopteron elliotii (assembly GCA_024734555.1). Classification (NCBI taxonomy): domain Eukaryota; kingdom Metazoa; phylum Chordata; class Aves; order Passeriformes; family Leiothrichidae; genus Trochalopteron; species Trochalopteron elliotii. The sequence continues at coordinate 299,251 of JANPWX010000452.1, read as the reverse complement.
CAACATAACAAGTTTATTTTCTTTGTATGGTCCTCTACTACAGAGTAATGAAAAGCCAACATTCATGCTGTAAATCTGGATTAATCATGACAACTTGTAGCTCTTATTGTCATTTGGAACCTACAATTTTTGTGGTTCTTTGTGTATTTTCGGACAAGTTTTGCATTTGCCAGAATAACAAAAAATAAAATAACTAAAGGAGGCAACAGTGGCACTAAAAATAGCATTTTATGACAATCCTGTCAAATGATAACATACATAAAATGATGCACATGTATCTCAAGTTACAAAATCTTTGTATATACTTAATGTGAGTTTGGCAACATCTTACGGAGGATGTTGAAGCAAGTACATCTTTAGTTTTATCAGTGGTTTACAAGAAACACTGATGAAATAACATAGCATTAGTTAAAACTGAACAAGATGCAAACACTATAATTTTCTTGTTAGCACTGACCTACTTCTTGCAAAGCATTTGCATTAACAAGTTAGAAAATGAAGGATGGAAGAGTCCTGGAAAATTCACTGGTATCTATTTAATCTGGTTTTCAAGTTCTTTATTTCAGTTTTCCTGGCAGCTATTTCACATTTTTGTAAGGAAAAGCATGTAACATCTTATGAAATCGCAAGGCGTCCTCTGAAAACTATTTTGCTTGATTTCAAACCACCTTAAAGCCTTTACAGAGGTTAGAGAATAAGGACATCCTATTGCTCTGCAGTCTCTGACTCCAGTTTCCTCTTACCCAACACCAGTAGCCAGTGAGTGAGTGGCTGGCCAGCATCCAGCTGAACCAGCACAGTGTGCTGGGGCTCCAAGGTGAGCACTTCCTGCTGATTCTGTAACAAAGCAGCTTAACAAGGATTGCCACAGGCTGCTGAAGGTACCTCAAGGCAGTGTTAAACCAGGCCATAATTAAAGAGTTTATTGGGCATTTGGTACTGATGCCAGTATCCTGAGTAAAGCCCACACCTGAGGAACCGTGCACTGTATTCCCTAGTTCTTCCTCCTCTCTCTGTGTTCTCTATTCCCTGTTCTACAGATCTCTGGGGATGGTGTGCATGCTCAAGGAAGTGCTCTGGTGAAGAACTGGAGAAAGGAAACTTCAGAAAAAATAGTAAATATCTTTGGCTTTCACACATCTTGGCCATCAATATGTGCTGGTTTGCTACACAGCATAATAAGCTTTCCTGGTCCTAGTGGTAGAACATGGAGAAGACAAGAGCCTAGAGAAGATGTGTGTGCTACTTTGGGGCTGAGGTAATTTTCTGCACAGTGGCTGGAATGGAGGTGTGCTTTGGATTTGTGCTGAACACAAAGTTGATAATATAGATATGTTTTTGTTATTGCTGAGCAGGGTTTGCACAGAGCCAAGGCCTTCTCTGCTTTTTGTAGGCCATGCTGGTGAGGGAGTTGCAGGTGCACAAGAAGTTGGCAGGGGACACAGCCCAGGACAGCTGACCCCAGCTGAACAAAGGATGTTCTGTCTTGTATGGCATCATGCTCAGTACATAAAGTGGGGGAAGAAGAAGGAAGCAGGAGGACATTTGGAGTGATGGCCTTTGCCTCCTCAAGTCACTGTTACTGTGAGGGGGCCGTGCTCTCCTGGAGGGGGCTGAACACCTGTCTGCCCACAGAAAGAAGTGGATTAATTCCTTGGTTTGCTTTGCTTATATGTATGGCTTTTGCTTTTCCAATTTAACTATCTTTATTTCAACCCCATGAGTTTTCCAGCCTTTCCCCTTCTGACTGTCTCCCTGATCTCATGGGAGAGTGAGCGAGTGACTGCCTGGAGCTTGGTGGCTGGCTGGGGTGAAACCACGACACTATGACAAAGTGTTCTTTTGGAACAGGGAGGCCACTGCTGCCAGCTCTGAGGGAGGCAGGCGTTGGTGCCTGAGGATTTATTAAAATTTTCCCCAAATGATCTTGCCTCCAGATACTGGTTTCTTTCAATATGTGAGTAGGAAGATCAGTTTTAATTAGCATGACTTTAAAGCTGACTGAAGCAAATACCAATTACTGTCAGTCAACAGTGTGATTATAGCTACCTCAGACACATTGCAACAGAGGAGTGGTTACTTTATTTATGTGTTAGAAGTGGATGGCAAAGGAAAGCAAACATCCTGATTTAGCTCACAACCTTGGAATCAAGAGGAGGAGAAAATATTTTTGCTTACCATGACACATTTAGTGTTTTGTTCTGGATTTCCTGGGATTTCTCTCAAACATTTAGTGCCACAGAAACAAGAGAAAAAAGTGACTGTATCAGAAACCCTCAGAGCAGAGGGCTTTTGTCTCATTTGTAGGACTCATTAGCCCAGATGTTCCTTCCTAAGTTCACTGCTATGGCATTCCTTGTAGGTTTCAGAAGGATTATCCAAGCAGAATGCTTTGGGAAGGTAGTGGTGTCTCTGCGTGTGTCTAGGTCATTCTGACCTAACCTCTTTCTAACATTGTCAGACAACTGGCTCACTGCCAGAGTGCTCAACAAATTTAACATGCCATTAGAAAGATTATGGTCTGTGCTCAGTACAGATTTTCTGCAACTCCAACTGTTGTGAAAATGCCTGGAATATTCAAATATTGCTAGTCCTAGGCAGAGATAGAGCAGGATTTTTTGTTTTGTTGACTCCTGCCTGAAAAGCTCCTCCAATCTTTGGGTTATTTTTATCCATGTCTAACTTGGAAGAGTTTTGAAACAGCATTTAGCTAAAAAGGGAAGCTGACATAAAAGTGTGTGCCAACTTTCCAAATGCTAAATTACAATTACTTTCCTGCCTCACTGCCACCTATGAAGAATGTGGCTACACAGATAAACTAGGGATTGAGATACCAATCTTCAACACAGCTACATTTGATGAAAATTTCAGAAACTACAGAATCAGAAAGATGAGCTGGTATGGGGATTCTGTCTGCCAGCTTGTGGGGACATCTCTGTCCCTGAATTAAGTTATTTCTTTTAGCAAAAGCTTACTCTTACTGGGCTTGCTGACATTGTTTCTTGTTTCTTGTACTCCTGTGTTGTGTACACTCCACAGAACAACAATATTCCTTGTGCAATAAAAGTTGTCCAGAAAAATAAGTGCAAGTAACAGCATACACTATGGACACCAATGCCTAATCCACAATATCTAAGTAGTTGGGAAATGACATATCTGACTAAGGACACCTTTTATTGATAACAAGAATTAAATAAATGTATCTAAGAAGTGATAAAATATATAGAATCCCAGAATACCACAATATTTAGTATCAGATATATTTAGGTGTGGACTCCTTGTAAGTTTGTGGAATGTTCAGCTAGAGGCAAAGAAGTCCATCTTCATTTGTTTACTGTCTAAGAATACTATCTCTGCCCCTAAATGGATTTCCAAAGTACATAGTTGCTCTGCACTGACCTTTGAAAATTCCAAATGAAATCTGCATGTGTATGGCAGTGCCAAGATGTTTCTCTTTTACTTTGGAAAAAGCTAGTTGGAAATTTAAGAAAATGGGAAATGCATCAATTTTGAATCAATTGTGTTAAGTTTTCAGGACTATCTGTTTTTATTATATTGGTTAGCTCCCCTCCATATAAAATTCTTTTAGAAGTTGCATATATGTCTGGTTAAATAGGTTAGGTAGTACACAAGGACATGCACTTGCTTGGGCTGAAGACTTTAAAATTCAAAATGCTTTGAAACACAAAGTGTTCATAAGTAAGAACATAAGTATGAACTCTCATGGTCAGAGAATTCATAAAGACTGGTTTATATTACAATAGAGAGTATTATATTTAAAAGTTACAGACTTGTGGTTTATGTTGCTGAACTCAACACAAATAACAAAATCAAGCTCAGTTTATCTCCCCCAGTCTCCAGTTTTGCTCCAGAAGAAAGTCTTCTGCCCCACATTTCTCTTTCTCTCTATCATATGCCCCTGGATGGATCTCTTGCCTTTTTGGTTACTACAAGGCACTGAAAAGAATACAGACCATAAAGTGAAAGACTTCCTGGTCTCACAGCAATATCAAGGCATCCTTTAGCCTGGATCAGCTGTGTCAAGGAAGATGCATATACTTTACCTTGAGAGCTCTAATTTCTGCTCCCTTTGCCAGTGACCACAGAAAAAAGCCATGGCTGGTACTCCTTCTTCAGGCAGCATCACAGTTTGTCTCATTGCATTTTGCCAGGATGAACATTTTTACTGAAGCAGTAAAGAGAAATGTCTGTTGCCTGCAAGCACCTTTCAGTGACACGTTTTCAAACACTTAGGCCAAAAAGCATCAGGGAAGATGTGGGTTTCCAGGGGCTGCCAGGCAGGACAAACCACACGCTTCCTGTGGCTCTGGTGACACGTTCATGTTCTGCTTCTGAAAGCTCTGCAGGAAACCAGGAGACAGAAACCAGTTTCTCCTGGCAGAGAGCAGTTAACCTTTGGAATTCTGACTTGTACAGTACAGTAGAGGCTTTGGCTAATATGGCACTTTGAGGGAGGCTCTGTGAACAGCAACCAGTGCAGTTGGGTACCTGTCTTTAACATCAACACTGACAGACTCTTCTTGACCTTGATGTCCCCTTTGGGCTTCTGAAGCAGCAGCTGAGCTCTCTCTAACCTTATTCTGGGACAGAGTTCCAGATACATAGCTTTCCCCATGTTGGTGTTTCTGGCAAGGAAATTGTTACTCTTGCAAGAGTGGAAATGGGAAAACCTGCATTTTTCCAAAATCTGTATACCCAGGAGTCAGGAGGATTCTTCTAACAGACTGCCAGCTGGACCAAGAATAATGAAGTTCCAAGGTTTAAACAGTGGTCTGCTCTGGCTATTCTTGATGTAAAAAGATACTTTTACTCTCCTCCCCTCCAGTTCAGTCCTCCCACTCTTTAATTTTTTGGTTCCCTTTCTTGGACTTCTGCAGATTAAAATCAGAAAACAAACAGCATCCCTTCCCCCACTTCAGAAGAACAGTTTTTCCTGCTTTTCTTGGCTGATTGCTCCTTTCATGCTCCGTGGGTATCCTTGGGATATCTCCCAAGGCAGGCTTTGCAGAATGGACCAGCCCCAAGCAGCGTGGCTGTCTAGTGCCTACCAACACTGACATGACCTCGAGTGGCTTAATTTTATAATGGCTGTCTCTTAGATAGTATAGGAATTCAAACCAATCTCCAGGTCTCATAACCACATCACAACCTCCTGAAAGGACTATCACTGGCCTCAGTCCCCTTTCTGAAGGTTCCAATGTACACAGCCCCTGTTCTTTGTCTTCCATTCATGCAATTACATGAAATCCCAGAGACCAGAACAAGAGGCTTCATTGTTTTACAAAACTGGTTACACCTTGATAGCTAATTTGGTTTAGGGCAAAAAAACCTTAAAAAAAACAAAGAAACACCCCCTTCACCCATTTCACCACTGTGCTAGAGATCTGACTCCTATTCTCAAATTCTTTCTAGAAGTCTGAAATCAGAGACCACTTGCCACAAACATCTCCTGAGTGACATCAATTGAGGGGCCTCAGTGTTCTACGGTAGTTGATCTCCTTATGTAACTGATTAGATTTACAATTAGGTAATTTCTGGATTATACCAGAGATTTAGAGTCCTTAGCTCTATTTCAAACCCTGGCAACAAGATGCTTGAAATCATGTAGTTCATTAATATTAGAAGAGCATGTTCTGGTAGCTCCTCCAACTTTTGACCAACAACTGAGTAGTTTGGCAAATGTCATTCAGTCCTTCAAACACAGAAGACAAACACAGAATTTGGACAAAAATGCACTTCCATTTCTTGGCTTTATCACAATCTTTATAGGTATAAAAGTGCATCCAACCAAAATAAAATCCATCACAACATTTCCAAATACCTATCAGATAGGATAGTTCAGGAGTTTGACCTTGCCTGGCAGCCAGGTGCCCACTAAGTTGTTCTATTACTCTTCTCCTCATCAGGACAAAGAAGGAGAAAATAAGACAGGACAGAACTTAATAAAGCAAAACCAAAGTCTGTGTGCAAAGGAAAATCAAAATATTAATTCTCTGCTTCCCAACAGCAGGCCATGCCCAGCCACTTTCTGGAAAGCAGGCATTCAGTACACATAGCAGTTGGCAGATTTAACTGATGATGGCCTTCAGCTGCCTGTCTCTATGGTTGTCCTTTACTCTTTCCCACAACAGTGAAATGGAACAATCCATCCATCCATCCATCCATCCATCCATCCATCCATCCATCCATCCATCCATCCATCCATCCATCCATCCCTGCAAGTGTTCAAGGCCAGGCTGGGTGGAGCTCTGAGCAACCTGGTCTAGTGAAAACTGTCCCTGCCCATGGTGAGGGGTTGGAACCAGATGATCTTTAAGGCATCTTCTCAACAGTTCTATGGTTTCTAAGCTGTTCCACTATAAAAGCACTGATTCTGTGCTATAGAATGTGCTGATTTGAGACCAGTTTTTCAGGCAGTTCAACTGTCCCTACAGCAGAGGTGAAAACCTTTGGAAGAAGAAACCACAGGCATTGGGAAGGCCTCTCCTTGCAGCTGAATCCCACTGTGTCACTACTGGGTGCTCTCAGCTGTCTTAATTTCCACACAAGAAGTTAACAACTTACTGTTTATGAATCTGAACAGAGAATTTAATTCCTCCAAAGACTCCAGACATGAATAACACCTCCTTGTGACAGACCAGTGATGACAGTCATTCTTAAGCTATTTATACCATGCATTGACATTTAAAAAGCAGTGGTAAAATGAACTTACGCTGTTCAATTGCTAATTAAAAGTGAAATATGTTACCAGATCATTCTTATTGAAAACATAAGAGATATACAACTGGACTATTGCAATTCAGCTTGCATCAGAAGGGCCATGATAGTAGACCATAAAGGACAGCTAATTAATTGACAGACAAACAATCAAGACATCAAAGAAATGTTGGTTCTTAACAGCCTTTTCATGATTAAATAGTCAGGTTGTAAATCAGAATCCATATCTCCCACTGCCTATCCTCAAGTCCTAAGCAAAAGAGTTATCTTACTGTTCAGTTACATAAAAAATGAGGTTCTGGATCAAATGTTAATCCAAATTTAGGATCACATAGCTTATTTGGAAATATGAAGGGAACTGGGGATCTGACTGGTGCCACGTGCATATTGGGAAGAAGCTAACATATTGCAAAACTAGAGAATTTTGAATAATTTAAATTTAAAATTTTAATTTAGATTGCAAACCTCATAGAATATTGAGACCAGGGTAAAGGAATATTGGAAGGAATACCTTCCCTTTCTCAAGGAGGACTGGGTTAGGCAAACTTGATCCACAAAATCCATGAGCCCCGATGGGATCATCACTCATCACTTGCATCCACAAGTGCTGAGAGCTGGCAGACCTCCTAGTGAGGCTGCCCATGATCACCTTTGAAAGGCACCAGTGATCAGAAGAGGTGTCTGAGGACTGGAAGAAATGTCACCCCAGTCCTCAAAAAGGGCAAGGAGGAGAACCCATGGAACTACCAGCCAGGCATCCTCACCTCAATCCCTGGAAAGAAGATGGAGCGCCTCATTCTGGAGGCCATCTCTGTCCACAGGGAAGACAAGAAGGTGGAATCCAGTGGATTCTCTATGAGTAAATTATGCTTGACCAACCTGATTGCCTTCTATGATGAAATACCTGCCTGGAGGGGTGAGCAGTGGATTTTGTCTACCTTCACTTCAGCAAGGCTTTGGACACTGTGTCTCACAATATCCTCATAGACAAACTCAAGGAAGTGGGGACTGGATGAGTGAACAGGGAGGTGGATTGAGAACTGGTGGGTTCTTCACAAGTTATAGAAGAATAGTTTTAAAGTATTGCATTAAATAAATTATTTACCAACAAAGAAACTGGGACAATTCTAAATGCTTTCATAAGCTAAGCAGCTAAAATATTTTATCATAGGAACCACATAACTTGTATCTAATATTCAGAAATTCATCATTATTTCCTCAGTAAAACATGTAATTCCTAATAATTCTGTATTAATTAAATTTATTATAAATTTTCATAGAAATAAAGTACATACTTGGAAGTAAATTGTAATTACATTGTGTTCTCCAGCATTTTGTTGAAGGTGGACGATTTTACAAGCTTTCATTTTTCATAGGTTATTTGAACTAATTTTTCCTGACAACTGAGGCACACCTCTAAATTACTGTCACTGTTTGTAGCAGCAGATAAGCACCAGTAAACTCAATTTAGAGCCCTATTTCCAGCCTCTAGATCTCTTTTTTTTTGGTTCACCCACATCTATGAATTCCTGTCAGCATCAACTTAGGAATGCCTCCCTTTAAGTGATGTTACATTCTGGGTGATCTTTGCTGCTCTCCTGGAAGCTCGGTCATCCCCTGCAGCTCATTCCCTTTTCCTCTGTTCCAGAATCACTATCCAGGTCAACCCTTTTCCTGCTGAATGGAGCTTGCAAGCTCTCTGCACCACACTGTGACAACTAAATCCACTTAGGATTAAGTTATGAGCCAGATACATCCCACAGCATGCAGCTCCATTATTGCTTCATGCATCAGACATGCCCCTCTTGAACTGCAAGAGCAGGAGACTTAATTGAGTCAATTTCAACTCAGATTTTTTTCTCTAATCTAATTTCAAAAAGTTGTATTAAAAAAAGATATGACTGGTCTTATGTAATGCTGTAAGTTTGTTTCCTCTCCTAAATAGCCTTTTAATTTCATTGGAATTAGTTGCACAAAGCAAACTGGATTTAGCTCATCTTCCTCATGTTCTCTCCGTGGATTTTTAGCTTTAGGTTAGATATCTTGTGATTTTTTTTTTCAGTGAGTATGAATATGAAAGATGTGAAGTGTGTGTTATTGAAGATACTTCAGCAATATCAGTGGGATGGCAGGTAAGTGTTGAGTTGAACAGGCAGAACTTATTGTGAGGTGGTAGGCTGAGGAATTGCTTCCCAGAGGATGGAGCAGAGCTCTGTTCCTGGGATTTCTAAAAGAAATTTCAGTGCAGGAGCATGAGAGTGAATGGGTCTCAGTAGCTGAGGGAACACATTATGCATTTTCTGAAGCAAAGTTCTAACACATTCTCTTCTTTATATCAAATGCTATTTGCTGCCTTAGTGTCACACTAATTAATTTCATTTAATGGTAAATAAAATGATCCGTGTTGTTTTGTTTGTTTTGCCATAGTTCTGTAATTGATCTGTTTGCTAAAATGGTGCTGTGTTCAGGTATCACTGAGATGTGAACTCACCCTCTCATGATCACCCTGCCTATTCCACTTTTACAGGCCTACTCTATTTTTATTTTTTTGTTACTTGTTGTTTTTTTCCTGTTCGTTTTGTTTTGATTTTTTGGTCATGTGTTCTCTTCTACCAATAGATACTTAACTGGATTTGGACCTACATTCAGCATTCATGGACCTTATTTCCTTCACATTTTCTGTTGAGGTCAATATTCTGATGTGACTTGTGGAGCTCCAGGGCTATGAAAGCAGCTTTAGAGAGGCGTCCCACAGGACCTGAAGGAAAGAAAAAGCCCAAATCTCATCAAAACCCTATCAGAGCTAAGCCCCAACCTTTGGTCCTGCTGTTTTTCATTTTTTGTGTTTTATTCCTTCAGAAAGGAATTTGTGGCCCCCTGGTGAACGGGAAGCAGACAGATTCAGAGATGACCTCTGCCTCAGAAAGTGATGATTCCTGGAATTTGGGAAGATATGCAGAGAAAGGGGGACTCAACACCTTGTCCTTGTGCACTTTATGTAAGTACCCATCAGTTTTGCTTTAGTCACTGTGATTTTATAATAACGTTGTTCAATGCTTATGAGATCTGTTCACCTGTTTTTACGGTAAAACACTTTGATATTAATCTAAACCCAGAGTATAAATCCATAAACAAAGTAAAATTCACAATCACTTTCATTTGCAGAGGTATTCACCAGAGAACGAAAACCAATGTGAAACCCTTGGGCAGCACCATCCCAAAGACATTTTGCAGGACAAAGGCAGAAAAAACCCCAAACCCAAGCACAGAACAGTTAAAACCTTGCAAATACAACACACGGATCCACACAGACCTTGGGAAAATATTTCTGTGCAGAATCCCTGTACCTTTGCACAGCAAAGGGCCCTATGACCTGATTTTTGGAAGCCTGTATCTGAGGCGTGTGATTTGCTCAGCAAATAATAATTTAACTGCTCTTTTTAAGGAAGATTTTCCCTATCCTGAGGATGCCTCAGGAGGATCTCAGCACTGGGCTCATCAGTGTTTTTGCAGGGCTGGTGGAGGCTGCACTGCTCTCCTGCAGAACTGAGGTGATTAGTGGAAGGAATCACTGCTTCTGTTGGGCAAAAGAGACAACAGATACCTAAGTCTTGTGTTCTACCCCCTCTGAGACCATCTTTTTCCTTCACCATTCCTTCCAAATCATTATTTTTCTCTTCAAGGACTGAATCATGGCTCCCTGCCTGTGTCCTTGTTAAGATCTCAGCTAGAAAAATGCTTTTGCTTAAGAAAATAACATCATGGGAAAGGCCATGGCAACACAAACACTTGTTTTGCCAGAACACATTTATACTGGATGGGTGGATAGTTCAGATGGCCATGAACACTTAATAAAGATCATTTTTCTAGTAATTCCCCAAGGCACTTCCTTCAAAAAAACTATTATAGAGAGACAGGCATTTCAGTGGAAACTGCCAGACTTAAAACAAATATGATTATCTTTTTTCATAATTTTTCCTGTCACCTTAGCAATCTAGGGAGAGCAATTTCTAGTCTAAATAAATTGGATTGTATTATGCCTTTTCAAATCTTCAGTCTTTTCTAAGTTTTATTTTTGCATCCAAAATCTTAATAACAGCCTGTAACACATTTACATTCCTGCATTCTTGCATTCTTGCCTCTGTTTTGTTGGGTACACAGTATTCCTTTTCTTTCTTTCTTTTTTTTTCCCTCCTCTCTCTCCCTTTGGTAATACGACCATTTTGCATTTTTCCAGATTTGGAAAAACAGGAATGTTTTCAGCCTTCAAGTTAGTGTTTGAGGAACAAGAAGGAAAAACACACCTCTGGCCTTCAGGCATAAATTTAGAACATCAAACTACATGCAGAAAGAAGCAATATGAAACCTGGGATGAGGAATTCAAAACTGTCTAAGAAACTTCACAGACTGAGAGAATTTAAGGGCAGGATGAAATGACAGCTCTCTGAGTTTCTCCTGTTTGTGAAGGTGATTACATTTATTACTTTGCTGAGATCACGGCTTAGTTCAGCTGAAGAATTGCTTCCAGAAAAGTACACTGCTTTGAAGTGAGAACATCAAGAGGTGGAAAATCAGCACCTTCCCTCACACCTATTAATCCCACATATTGTTAAATAGCACACAGGCTTTTCATTTGAATTTGCTGCATTTCCCCTACTGCCCTTGGGCCTCATTTTTACCTCTTTCTACAATATTAGAGTCCTTCACACAAAGGAATTCTTTGTGGAGCAATCTATTCACCCTTGGTGCACAGATCTGTTCAAACTGCACCACGGTGTGTGCCCCAAACTGCAGTGCTGGATTTCATGTCACTTGTAGCACTTCACAGCTGTACATGTGGATAGCCCAAGAAATACAGTGTGTATTTTTTTAACATATCAGAAGTCACTTGCAGCTTGGATCTGGGAGAAATCCTGCGCCGTTCGGAATTTCAGCAGGGAGAAGCCCAGGGCCAGGCACAGGGCCTTAGACACAAACAGTGGCTCCTTTTCCATGGGAACTAAACTCAGCCCCCCAGGCCCCTGATGTCAGTTTGTAGGAGGCCTTTGGCACCACAAGGGCAGCCAGGGTTCCAGCTTGTGGCAGCTTGGATCTGGGACAAATCCTGCACCATTTGTGATTTTAGCCATTACAAGTAGATACCACATTGTCTAGAGTTATCTAGAACCTGGCTCTGAAAGCTCCAGGCAGAGTCTCTCCTGTTCAGTCCACTTGCTCAGGTCTCACTTTCTGCAGCCAAATCAGACTTCCTGTCCCATCTTTCCAAGTTTTTGAATGTTTATGAAACATTTGGAGTGTAAAAGAAACATTTGGGGTAAAACATTCATCTAACTTCCTTGTCTAACTTGATCAAACTAAGATTTAAAACAAAGGACTCCCTTTCACTCCTAATCTCAGACAGAAAGGCTCTCCTAGCAGATGTGGATACACATTCACACACAGGTATGAAAAACACACCTGAACATTAAAAACAGGGAGAAAAATTTCCATTACATAGATAACATTCCTTCAAATATCATAAATATGATTATATATTTTTGATCAAGGTAACCTTCTACCTGTTCCTGAATTACAAAAATAAAAGAAGCAACCCTTCTGATCCTTCAAGGATTGACAGTCCTGTCCATGGACTGTGTGGGAAGCTGACAGACTCGTGCACACCAGCTCAGACAGTATCTCAGGGCAGGTCTGAGGCAGGAGGTTCTGCTGCCCTGTCCTGTCCTTGTTGGCTCCTGTTGCACAGCTTGGGTCCTTGTCATTTCCCCTGCTCCACAGCTCCTGCCACATGTCTGGAAACAACACACTTTTCCTTCAATCTGTCACAGTATTTAAGTCTGCTTAGAGAACAGAAGTGTCTGCCACAGGGAGGGAAACAAACAGCAAGTTGCTCTGTCCTGTTCAAAACATATCCAAAAACCCAGCTCTTTTAAAAGAGCCTCAGAGTGAAATGTCAGAGTTGGGCATTGCCTTGTTGGGAATAAGTGAAGCAAGCAATGAAAAGGCTGGCACAACAAAAGTGGCAATGCAGTGGGGAAAATACTGCCTTGGCATTGGGGATATGAAAAGTCATTCTGGAGAGAAGGCCAGATTCCATGTTTAATGACTGGTTGTCTGAATTTAGGGCTCCGTGATGCACTTAGGGCAGCAAGGTGCACATTGATAACAGTGGGGTACAGGCATTAAGACCTAGAGGATATCCTATCCCTTTGTACTGCTGTAGCTCACTCAGGATTACAACCACCACCATTTCTCAGTTGAGGAAATATTCCCATCTTGCCTGTTAACTCTGTGCTTTGATTCTCTCCTTTACAGTTTTCCTTTTGTTGCTATTCATTCCCTTTCCTTGGGAGTTTTCCTCCCTCTGATAATTCCTCTTTCTTCTCATTCTTAATTCTAATTGCCTCCAATCAAAGTTTTGCTAAGCATTCCAAGTCATGCAATTGGATTTTAGAGTTAACTGTTCAAAGATAATTAATGTCATCCAGAACATTTTTTCAAGTTGCCTATTATTAGAGTCCTGAAGAAAATGCTGCAAAAGTGTACAATGAGTTCATGTTTAGAATATTGTAATGGATTTTCTTCTCTCCAGGGAAGGTGATGGGTGTAACCACTGTAGCATAAGCTATTCCACAATAGTTGCTCTTAAATAACTACTCGCAGCTTTTAGAAAAGCTCAGTTTATGCCATGAAAGTTGTATCAGACAGAAGCTTTGTAAACAGGACAGCTTGGCACAGGACCTGCTTAAATGTAAACTGGAAGCCTGGAGAAACTGGATATATCATGGGTTTGTGCACTACATCATCTGGGGAAAATGGGAACGCTCCACTGACTCAGACAGGTCTTTTCTGGTCTCTTTTCTATGAACCACATTGTTGGCTCTCCTCTGTCCCTAATTGTGATATTATGAACTTTCTGGCCTCCAGCTCTTTATTCTAATGATTAAACAAGACTAACATTTTTTTGAGGTCACAGTGATAATATGATAGTCCCTTTGAAGGGATTCAGTAAATACAATACCACAGCAGTGCACTGTGGTATTATCAGGGCCTTAATTTTGACTTTTGGCAATATTTTCAGTGAAGAAACTCTGTTTTTAAAAACTTAAAATGTATAGTGGGCAGAAGAACCACCAATAATAACCAAAACAGGTTTACAAAGCACAAGACTCGGTTTCCTTTCCTGACCACACTGGGCAACTACTAAAAGGAATCCATCTGTTAAGTGATTCTTAGAATCATGCCCCTCCTGTCTAAGATGGCCATCCAGAAGTAGTTTCCAAAAGAACTACGATAACTCTGACTCACTCTGAGATTCCTGGTAAGCAACTGATTTCCAGTAGTTACTGCTGGCCATGTGGGATTGGCTCCAGCATTCTTAGGCACCTATGTGGAGATCAAAATAAAACCCCTTTTTTTGCTTCCTCTTATGGGCTATAAAGAATCTTAGAACACCAGCTTAAATTCAATCACTCTCTTTCAAACATCCAAAGCTAGGTCAGGTCAGCTCCCATGCCCAAAGCCTGCCCTACCTTTGAATTATACATATTTTAGATTGCTAAATGGACATTAGGATTTAAATTTATCACTGCATTATGCCTACCAAATCTGTATGATTAGACTAGACTTGGATAGGGGAAAAAAAGCAAAAAGAGAAAGAAAGAAGAAAAGAAGACTGATTATGGGACACTGACTTCTGTCATGGACCCAGAAAGAGGTGGTTTGTCTCAGAAACATCAGTGGCTCTTCCTGATGTGACACCTCCTGTCCTCTGTCCTACACCTGCCATGCCAGCAGAAGCTGATAGGTTGGCTCAGTCTCTGCTTTGACAGAACAGCAAAATCGTCTTTTGCCTTTTTTTTGAGTAGTTCATCTGCACTCACCTTCCTAGGCTACATTAGGGGAATAAAGCCAGCCCAGTTATTTAAACAGTAACTAAAAAATCACATTTCTTTGTCTCTAGAAGTTATCCACAAATGCAGAATATGACCATGTGAATATGTAATGGGGAAAGGACTGCGGATGACAAATGTTGAGCAATTATATCTGAGCTCAGGATGAGAAATTATGAGGAAGAAAATCAATGTAGATTCTGACTGTCTTGTGTGCATGCCCTGAAGCAGCAGGCAAGGGAGCAGCACAGGTATTGGAAGGGTCTAAATGCCAAGCAGAAATGAAAACACAGAACTGAAAATGATGATATATGAAAGTGGCTCAGCATAAATATAAGAAAATGTTTCTGTCTAGGCTTGGGTGTCTCTAGTGAAGTAATAGAAATCTCCACATGCAATTGAACACTGTCAGTTCTGGCACCCATAACTGTACATTTTGTAAGAATCAAGAGCTGTCAGGGATTAATATGAAACATTATGAGTTGTTTTCCCTCTCTGACCATGAAGATTGTACCTGTTACTCTTGCACACACAAGTCCAAAACCCATGGAACTGTAATTTTTAAACACTAGATGGCTCCATTGGCTTTTTAAATGCAGCATTTCCCAAGCTTGCAGAGAGTTGAAAAGTAAATACCATTCAGTGTGTTCCATTGACAGTCATAGATACTACTAAACATAAAAAGAAAAAAGAAAAAAGAAAAAAAAAAGAAAAAAACAGAAAAAAATTGTCTTCATCCTTTGAGCAACGTGGAACTGAGAGCCAGTGCAGGGGTCAAAAAGGCTTTCAGTTTCTCTCCTGTATTATACTGAATTTTCACAGTTTATTGTGTCCACAGGATGCCTGCATGGTGCCTAAGGATGGAAAACAAAGGATTCTGGCCCCTTGCACGGAGAAAGTTGACAAAAGTGGTTTTAAGCTGTTGATATGCTCTTTCAGCCTTTTGCACCTGTCTGTGTCACACTGGCACAAAGAAAAGTCATGGAAGCACCCATTCCTTCCTGCTGCACTACAAAATGCTGAAAAGTTACCTTGAGGGCTTGTGAAGTTTATTCCTGCTCTTTTAGAAAATATCCAGTTTCAGTACTAGATTACTAAAAGAATGTTTGCATACAGCAAATTTACCTTTCCCCATTGTTTTGGGGTAGCACATATAAGTTTAAAATTTATACTTCATTCATATGAGTTTTGAAGAAAAACTAAATTGATCTGAAAAAACAAAGTTGAAGAAACGCCAAGGTGATGGTTTATTCTTTAATTATCTACCCATTTAAGTTCTAAATTCCTCTGATATTTCTGTTTTGTATACAAAAGGTTGTTGAAACCCAGAAATTAAATATTAGAGAAGGCAGGCATTGAGTTCAACACCTGTTCTTTTCTTCCACTTTAGTCTAGATTTGAGCAGACTGGCTGTTTCCCTACTATCAGCTTATTGTGCAGGAGATGACAGGAATAAGCCACACAAACACTGACTAATCCAGCAGGTCACCTTCCACTCTACACCTTCTGCCATCTGCTCCAGCCTCTGTTGGCTACCTGACACTCAAAGAGATCTGTCCATGGTGGAGCTGCTCCCTGTGGAAATCCCTTCTTTTCCACTATGTGACCCAGCAAAGAGTTTATTACATACAGAGACCCTCCCCACAGATCCTGGGCTTTAGGAATACATGAAAAAGGAAAGGGGTATGAAGGTGTATGGTCAAAAATGTCCAAGTTGAGAATCCAAACACAGCCCTGAGCAGAGCTCTCCTTTACAACAATCCTTCAAGGTGTCCATGGAATTCAAGGCATTTCCATGGAGAAACAAGGCCAAGGAAAAGGGGAAAAAAAAAACCCAAACCAACACAAAACCAACCAACCAAAAAAACCCCGAACAAACCACCCAGCCCAACTTACCAGGGTGACTAAATCTGAAAGGAAAGGTGTGTAAAGTTGCAGGATCAGAAATCAGTACAGAGGGAATTGAGTTAGGCATCAAGCACAGAAGCCTTGGCAGCATCTACTGCTCCATGAAAGCATCCCAGGTGTACACCACCTGATGATGCTCTGCCTGCACTTGAGGGGACAGGCAAACAGCAGCAGACCACATCATCTGCATTTTCCCCTAATAGCTGCTAAGGACAGAGTTCTGAGTTACGGGGCTCTTTTTTTCTAGACCTGTTGGCACTGAAGTGACTTGGAAATCTGTCTTTGGACACAGGCATTGGAATCAGGTCCTTCAAACAGTGGCAGCAGCTGAAACACAGAGCTCCAGGTACGCAAAACTTTGTAACTTCCTTTTATCCACATTGGATTAACTCCACTCCGTGCAACAACTAGGAATTAATAAAGCCTTTCCTAGATCCAGAAAAGGGCACAAATACGACTTAGGTATGTGTGCTGTTCATTTCAATGGCAGGAAATGTCCTGCAGGTTAAGGAGGAGGCGGGACTTTCACGAAACCCGAGTGGAAAGAACCATCGCAGCGAACAGATCAGTGCGGAGCCCGAGAGAGGGATGCCCCACATCGCCAGCACGGCTTTTCCCTCCGTTAACGTACAGGCAGCGCCGGCACCAACAGGGGAGGCTCCGACAGCGGCGGGTGGGTTACGTAAGGGAAATCTGCATTCCTTGCATAACTCGGCTCTTTACATAACCCCGGGCCCGGCCCCGGAGCGGGGAGAGCGGCAGCGGAGCGGAGAGGACCGGAGCGCCCGGCACTGCCCGCCCTGCCACAAAGGAAACGCGCCTAAAGGTTTCTGCCTAAAGGAAAAGAAATAAAAAAAATATGGGAAATGTCACAGACCGCAGATTCCCACAGCTGACAGTTTAGGTGGGCTTTGTGGAAAGAAGCCAGGAGGTTTTGAGGTAGTTTTTCATATAGAATCATGGAAGCGTCAGGTCTGGAAGAGAGCTTCAGGATCATCCAGTCAAGCTCCATCAAGCCAGCACTGCCCCTGTAACCCCTAAGCCACAAGCCCACATCATCCCGATGCAGATCCAGAGACACCTTGAACACCTCCAGGGACGCTGATTCCACCATCTCCCTGGGCAGCAACATCCGACCATCCAAACAGTGAAAACACAACACGGGCCTGGCCACAGCCATTTCACACGGGCAGATTGGATAAAAATAATACAATTCCCCTTCCCAGTGAAAGTTTAAGTTTCTACAGGAGAATACGAAAATTCTCTGTTGGATTTCTTGCCAATTCTGCCTGCTTAGCTCTAGGCAAGGAACACAGAGAAGGTTTATTTGGGCTGTAAATGGTCACTAGGAATCCCCACGTACAAATGAACTCCAGGGCTGGAGGTTGCAGAGTTTCACTGACAGTTGTGAGAGGTGAGACTTGGAAAATACACCTGTAAAACAAAGAGAAGATGGGGGATAATTTGGGGACAGGGAAAGCTGCAGTTCAGCAACACCTAGCCTTGAGTTTATTTAAGGATAAAAGTTCAACAACACCTAGCCCAGGGTTCATTTAAGGACATGTGACCTTTGTATCAAGTTAGGTCTAAACCATATCTTGCATTTCCCAGTTCCTGGGCAGTTATGTGCTCCATCTGCATCCCACAGATACCTGTTATTTGGGAAGGAAACTTCCGATGTGAGGGCCAAAGAGCCCAGATGCAAATCCTTATCACAAATGATTACAGAAAACTTAATGGCCCATTATAATACAAATACAGAACTGAGTAGCATTTAACTATTTGGATTTCCTTACAAACATAATATGTAAACTAATTCTAAACATACAAGTTAGATTTCAGTACTGATTTCAGCAGAAATCACCTAATTTAGAATATTTTTATTTTAGGGGGTCTCCAAAATAGACCACAGAGTTCTCCTCTGTAAGCTGTAATTACACGGTTTTATTATTTATCATGCACTGGCAGCGTCTCATTTATTAGACCATTGCTTGCTGAATATTTTATTTTATGTGCATTCCAAGCAAATAAAATTCCTCTTAAAACAAAGTTGAGTAGAAGGGCATTGTACATCAGAGTTATGCTTAAAAACTATTTCTACTACACTGCACATAACAGATTTGAAATGTAACTTTCAGAAAATTCTGTTTTATAGATCAGATTTAAGGTCACTCAGCTACACATACAGGTTTGTCTGATGCATTCAGACCTCTCCTTCTTTGAACAGTTCCAGAATTTCAGATAAATTATGTATAAAGTCGGAGAAAGTCAGTCTTCCATCTGAGGTAACTACTTGCAAAGTCCAAGCTAAGTAGGTTTGAGACAAACTGGTTTTAACCCAGCATTTTACATGGCTGTCATGCCAAAGGCAGTTAGCAGATGCCAGCAAAGAATTTGCCAAGTGGCTGGAAAGGAATCTTTCCAAATATCCGCATGATGACTTACAATTCCAAACACACCAGAGTCCCATCTTGCTTGTAAATCTGTCTTGTGCAACAAAGAATTACAGTATATTCTATTTATAAACTCATGTAAAACTTCTTTTATGTTGCTTCAGACTCCAATTATTAGGACTGTACAGGTACTTTCCCAGTTTATTTTTAAAGCAGTGGCTGAACAGTCACATCCTTTTGCAATTTTTACAGTTCTCACTTCTATTTCTGGTTTTTTACAAACTGCATACATTTAACAAATTTGCATCCTCTATGTGTTTTATCTTATAATAATAGACTACAGGACAGTTATACTCACAGGTATCCTTTGAGAAGGGACAATGTTACTTGGCTGAAAACTCCCCAGGAACTGGATCCACACCTAGAATTCTCAATTCTAATGTCAGCACAAATCACTTCAAAAACATTTTGCATTTTATATAAGCCTAGTAGTATCTTGTATGTACATATTACAACTACTCAAGATGGAGTTTATGGAAAAGCTTGGTCTAATCAAAGTTTCTCATCCTAGTTCTCATCCCACATCCTACTTTCTGGAATGGCCTTGAACAATTTCCAAAACATAAGAAAATTGTTGCTTTTATTTAGAGTAGGAGCCAAACTTCTAGATTTACAAATTCCTCCTTAACTCAATACTGAGAAAGACCAAATCATCCATACCAAGAGTTCTTAGCTGCTCTAATTCAATTACAGGACTGAATACTCATATGCCCAATTAATTTCTGCAGGCTTTTTGAAAAGCAGTGGATAAGAAATATGATGCTTTCTGGTTTGTTGACTCTATAAAACTGACAGATTGCCTTTGTATCGTTCAATCATTCAGTGGAGCAATTTTCTCCCTTTTTGAATTATTACAATTTTCTATATTATTTTGTTAAAAAAAAAGAATAATTTCTCCTTTAGAGTGAAGAGTATTTGATAACACAATTCAACTGCATTTCACATTTGGCACAAACCTCCCCTATGGCTTTGGGAGATAACTTCATTTAACTGTGAGGGTTTGTTTTTTTTTTCTGTTGGAATATCAGTAAGTCTTCAGTAAGTAAATGCATGTGTGCCAAGCATATCATTAACTGAACTGATTGAAGATCAGAAAAGCAAGTACTAGGTCTAAGATCGCTTGGGTGCCACTAATGGGTACATTATAGATTGAAATATTTCATTTGATCCATTAGATGTTTTGTTTTTATCAATATACCACAGGAAGTTGTATGAATCTATTTACAAAATTAATTCAAACTCCATTAGCTTTTAAGGCACTGCTCAAATGAAAGCAGCCTCTTACAACAGCTGAAACAATTACAAGTGAAAATGAGAGACCATTTTGATGAATATGCATTCCAGCAGTAATCATCTCCCAGACAAGATCTGTCTGTTTCTAAAAATAATTGTTAATAATACAGATGTATATTTAGGGGAGGTTTATTATTTTGTTCCATTCCTCTGTAAATGTTGACATTTAAAACTTTTACTGCATTTCCTGTTGTTAAAATAGACAGAGAGAAAATACCATGTGCACTGAAATAATCATGAGTGTATTACTGTCACCAAAAGAGTAGTCTCTAAAAGCAAGTTGAAGACATAATAGAAATACACTTTAAAAAAATAAATCAATAAATAAATGTGATCAGCTGTTACTTGGTAAAAAGAAGTGGATAACTTTTTCTTGTATAGCAAGATTAGAAAGATTAAAATAAATACATTTTTACAAAGTGCAAAATTTACCCGAGAGAACCAGTGCTTGCTGCCCAACAGAAGTGAAGTAACACCCAGGTGGCTTCAGAAAGTACTGACATTTTCCAAAGGGAATCCCAACATTTAAAATAACTCTGGAGACACTTGCACTACTTTCAGCGTGTGGTGTGTAAAATTACAATTTACCTACAAACAGGGCTGGCAGACAGGCTCCTCTTGGGGCAGACAAGGTGCTGACTGGCATCACTGAGCTGTTCTAAGGTTTACTGCTTTATGCTTTGTAGGTGCCAATGAAAGAGTACAACAACATCTGTGTTGAAAATATGCTATTTCACTGTCAGCTCAGTGCTGCTGCCATTCCCCAAGGATGCATGTGCATTGTTCATTAGGAGAGCAGAGATAGGACAGGAAACTAGACCCACCAGTCAAATGTATGCTCTTAGATAACTGACCATAGTAATGGCTGCTGCAAAACATGAGAGGACTTGAAGTATTTTCTTGTTAATTCACTACCATTACCCTACCCTTACAATCCACCCTGCTCTCATTACAGATTTTGCAATAGTATTTTCTTAATGCTTCAGTTGCTGTTGATGCATTTACTCAGCTATGATCTCAGCTTGCTTTTGAAGTTTTCCAATTTGTTACAAAAGGCAAGCTCATTTGAATACTCATGGTTGCCTACAACAAGCGCCCTGTGTCCTGTACACTCAGGGATTTGTACTTCAGTGCTCATAGAAGCCTTTTCTTTGCTAATGCCTTTTTAAGGTCTCCTTTCTGTGTGAATTCTCTGGCTTTGCTAATATGGGAGCTCACACTGCAACGTTCTCTCTCTCCACTCGGGGCACGCACACAGAGCTGCCCGTTTGTGTGTAAGAAAGCTGAGAAACACAGTTATCTCCCAAACCGTTACTTTTTCACTGCGGTTGGCACG
>JANPWX010000452.1:225021-272642 GCA_024734555.1 Trochalopteron elliotii | reverse complement strand
GGGATGCGGCGCTGCCCGCCGGGCATCCGCGGGGCTCGGAGGCGGTTCTGGCTTTCACGGCAAGTGTTCCGTATAGATTCAACACCGTTAAATGCTTGATCGATAACTGCTTTTTTAGTAGTCATCCCATCTATTTTTTTTTTTTTTTTTTTTTTAGTGCAGCATGTTTCAAGAGAAATAGCCTTCTTTTCTTCTGCAAAGGGGCAGACCTAAAGAGCAACCAACCTTTCTGTTAGATCGAGATATTTAGGAAAAGAGCATTTACTGGGTGGCATTCATACCCTTCCCATTAGAATGTCTAGTTGTTGCTCACCTTGGGCAAAGGACAGTAGTTCAGTAGAAGGATACTGGATACAAGAGCCTCTTCCAATTCAGGATGGCACAGCTCGCGCGAGTATTGCATGAGGTGCCTCATGACTATTTTAGGTTTATTAGGCTCATTTTGGTGCCATGAGCTAGCAGTGATGTGGGTGAACATAGATTTCAAACTGTTCTGTGCCTTAGCATCTCATGCTTGAGTGGAGAATGTGAGCTTGGGTTCTGTAAGAAAGAAAAAAACTTTGCTGTCAGTAAAGGATCTATACTTTCTGTCTCTTCACTATCTTATTGTAAGTATTTAAAATACAGCATGGTTCTTCATGCAGCGTGTTTCTTACTGAATTTCTATTTCTGATCACAATTCTCTAGGAAGAAGTTCATTTAAACTAGGAAAATGCTCAGCATTTTCTGCTCAGTAGAAAAAACATTATTTCACATTGTACTAGTATTGCTAGCGCTCTTACTGTAGCTGTATACTTACTGAGTAAGTATAAAGGGAGCTTTTCCCTGGCTGAAATGGCCCAAAAGGCTCTTGCTGCTGGCAGCTGTATGTGTGACAGGCACTGCTGCTGACAACTGTGTTCATTGAGGTCAAG
This sequence comes from Trochalopteron elliotii, assembly GCA_024734555.1. Taxonomy (NCBI): domain Eukaryota; kingdom Metazoa; phylum Chordata; class Aves; order Passeriformes; family Leiothrichidae; genus Trochalopteron; species Trochalopteron elliotii. Next base: position 271,728 of record JANPWX010000452.1, on the reverse strand, counting down.
GGACAGACTCCCATAACTTCCTTGGAGGTTGAAATTGAGAAAGCAAACCTAAGTTTGGATGCTACTAAGACAGAGTAGTGCATTGTCACTGAATTATTCAGCTAAACATGTATATGTTTTTAAATTTCTTATGTAGTTTTACTTGATTTTATGAAGACTTAATACTAAGTGCAAAACAAATACTCTCCAGGCAGAAAACAGCACAGTCAGATCCACAATTCTTTAAAAACAGAGGTGCTTTTCTACTGGGATGCAATGGGTTCTTATAAAATAGGAATGAAAAGTAATGTAGGGGAACATTAAATTGCTGTGTTATGGTCCAGTTTAACTCTTGTCACCTTTTCATACTACATTTGCTTTTAGAATAAAAGCAAAAATGTTCTCAAAGCAAGTGTGAAAAAGGTGAACATTAATTAGAGTCTTTTAGGCTGAAAACAACAGGATCACATATCAAAAGGATCACATATCAACATGTGAAACCTGCAGCATGCCTACAGAAAAATTGTAATGGGGGCCCTGATAAGTTGTGCCTGCAGAGATAAAAAAACTGCCATGCACCATGCTGACTTCCAGGGTATGTTGTTATTTAAATGAATACGATCTCACAAAAAACGTTTGCATTTTTCTGAAATGCCAGTTTTGGACCCAGACTTCACATTCTGGCAGTGCTTGGATCCTTTTGCTGTGACATGTTCGCAGCTATTTTTAACTTATGTAATAAGAATTTAATCTTATTTGTTACAAACTCCCATCATACTGAAGGCATTCAGAAAGCTTTATAGTACACAACAAATAATGCTGGTCAGTAGCTTATCAGCACTGTGTTTTTTCCCTCTGGAATGCTTCCAGTTATGCTAAAATGCACATTCTGGATTGTATGAAAATTGAATAAAAGTAATGCCAGGAAACTACAGAAGAAACAATAAAGATAGCATTTTAGCAGTGATGCTAGAACAAAACAGAAATATTTTGTGATGAAAGGCTAGCTACTTAAAAATTTAAAACATAAAACATATTCTTTTTGAAAAGTAGTAATTAAATACTAAGTAGAAATGGAAGTCCATGACCTATCTGCTTCCCACATGCATTCAAAAATGTGATATGAACTACTACAAATGGAAAAAAGTGAGTTAACTATACTATCTTTGCTCCTGTTGTGCAACTATTTCACTTCCCAGCAGTCTGTGACTTTCTGATTTGGGTGAGATGGAAATGCACAACCTTCTTTTCTAACTTGCTTGTGGTTTGAAATCACTGAGCAAGGAAGAAGGCAAGCAACTGAGTGAATGTGATTTCCAGGTTCAGTGCAAGGATGCACAGCTGGGTATCCATCGTGTCACAAAAAATTGTCTGTCTTACTGTGCAAGTAAGTGGAATCTCCTGGTAAATCTCTACATAAATTGCCCAGGGATTTTTGTGGGTATACCAAGAGGTTCCTGATGCACAAATTAGCATGGTTCCAAAAGTAGAGCTGCTCTGTGGTTCTTGTGTACTGCATGCTAGTTTAAATTCTGCGGAGCTGTTCTACTTTTTTCTGGTTTTGCTCCAAGCTCTGAATTTTGCTAGGCACAGCATGGAAAAACCCCCAGTCTCTGGCACATCTTCGCTCATCCTGTGGCTCTAACTTTATGAACTGTGCTCCTCCTCAGGCGAGATGCCCCGGCAGTTCCCCAAGCTGAACATTTCGGAGGTGGACGAGCACGTGCGGCTCCTGGCAGAGAAGGTGTTTGCCAAAGTCCTGCGGGAAGAAGACAGCAAAGATGCCTTGTCGCTCTTCACCGTGCCTGAAGACTGCCCCATTGGGCAGAAGGAGGCCAAGGAGAGGGAGCTGCAGAAGGAGCTGGCGGAGCAGCAGTCTGTGGAAACAGCTAAAAGGTTTGTTCTGTGGTTAGTTAGTATTGAAATACCTGGCGAACGGCATTCTGCCTCGTACTGCTTCAGGAGAAAGGTCAGCAGCAGGTACCAGGGCCACCCCTGTGGTGTCCTTCTGTCCTGTGCAGGAGGTATGGGGATGGACCCCAGGGAGCTTGGATTGCTCAGGTTGTCTCAGCTGTGTTCCCAGCAATAGCACAGATACTGCTTATGCAAATTAATTAAACAGCATAGCTGGGTAGAAATGAACACAACCCCAAGTCTCTTTAACGAAAGAAGAGTCAGAAAAAGAAACACTTCCCCCTCTTTTTCTAGTTTCAGTAAGACAAACAGAAAATTTTAACACAGAGAAAATGACAGTGGCATGATACTTCTTTTAGTCTCTGCAAAAATAGATGAAAGCAAAAAATTTGTATTTAAGATCAAGGGGTAAGGTGAAAAGTGGCATTGGCATAATGAGGTTATTTGTAGGTTTCCTTTACTCACAGAGATAAAATCTAACCACTGTCAGCCATAAAAGTGTACATTAAAAAAATAAATTGCAGTCTACCTTTAGTTTACCCATGGCTGTAATGAAGGCAAACTTGCTTTGGTTTGTGGGTTGTTTTTTTTTTTTTTCTGTAAGAGAGGCAGCCTTCCCCTGCTGTCAGGCTGTTCCAGTGTCTTGCCTTCACAGGACTGCTGGGCTGTTTTCTGGAGTCACATGAGCTCAGCAGCAGCCTGACACCAAATGGGTTGGACGTGTACAGACTCTTCAAAAAGCAGGCAGACAAGTAAGCCTTTGAAAGTGATAGCTAAACACATGTACCTGGTTAGCTGCAGACAGGCAGTTGGGCAACACTCGGAATCATGTTTCTGGAACAGAAGGGAGAAGAATCAATTTAGTTAAATTAAGGTATGACTCACTGATGATACAAGCTGAGAGTTTGGGTTTGGAATTGTGCAAGTGAGTTTCCCAGCTGGCATGTTCATAGACATAAACAGGCATAGAAGAGAAAACCAGATGTTTCTAGTCAAACAAATGTTTGGTATATGTATTTTCTCCTGAACTAGTGTGTTTCACTTTTAATTTTGGAAAATTTGTCTCACAGAAACAAACTCAGGTTTTGTACAGGGTTAACTGCAGGAAAGGGTATTTTAGGTATTTTGTTTACATGTGGGAGCAGAACAAGGTTCATCCCTGTCCTGCAGGACTGAAATGTACTTCAGGGACAGTGACACAAATACAGCTTGTGCTGTTTCCACTTGCAGTTGATCAAACACTGCCTTTCCAAACTGATGCTGATTTCCAAGGTGGCTACAAGTACATTAGAGGATGAAATTTGGGTGTTAATTGTGCCAGCACTGCATGTTCTTATTCTTAAGAATACACAGAAGTAATGTGCAGCTTTCAGAGAATGTTCCAGTGTTCCTTTTTCTTTGTTAGTGATTCTGACTAACATTTTAAGGTTTTGGTATCTAACTTTAAAAAGTAGGGACTATTTCCACAGTGCAAAAGAAATTAGTATCACAGGTAGTTTATAACATAGTACTTATTTATTATATTAATATTTAAAATACATTTAAGCACATTTAAACTGAGTAAGGAAAATTAATCCCATCTTCAGAGATATTCCAAAGCTCCACTTGAGACATTACAATTACTTCACTGGAAAACACAGCATTCTTTTTTTGCTGGTTTATCTGAGGTGCATATCTATCACAGCTTTGATGAGAAAAGGCAATGTTTTTAAATTTATGTGAGCTCCACCTGAAGGGAGGAATGGACTTGTGTATCAAAGCCATGCTGTGATATCACTCTGATAACCAACATCAGCCCTCTGCTCAAGTCTCATCAAACACTCCCTAAGGAATACTAGGTGCTCATCCTTTTCCTTACAAGTTGAACTGAATGACTGTATGTGACATTTTGTTGCCTGGTCTTGTCTGACAACTAAATGAGTTTCAGGTCTTGCAGGTTTGGGGAAGAATGAGAAGTGTGTGTAACAGCATGATAACTCACAACAATTTCCATATGTAACACTGACTTGTTTCTGTCTGATGCTGTCAGTCTGTAAGAATCGACCTTTACTAAAGTGAGCACAGTGATCATGTTTGCCTTCTGCACAGAGACTTGGTGAAACTGAAATTGTGAGGAGCTAAACAAAAACCTTAGGGCATCTTGGAGTGATTGTAAATAAATTATGGCACATTGGACTCATGTAGAGGGTAAGTGCAATTGTGTGTAGTGTAGATCATGTGAAATGTCAGTAGAGAAGAGCTAAAAGCACAAGTACTTTCTGACCAGCATTTTTCTGTGGCATGAGAGATTTAAATTTCCTAGGGGGTGATTTTTTTTGCTGTAATCAGTTTTCCAGTGTATTTAGTGTTTTATACCGTGGCTTATTTTATGTTTTATACCATGAATTCATAGGAAGAAAAGTTTCAAGATGATTAGATCCCAGTCTTTGTCATTACAAATTCCACCTCAGGAATGGAAAGCGCCACCGGCCAATCCCGTCCTGTCTCCTGCAACGCCAGTTCTTCCAAGTGCTTTTGTGCCAGTCCAAGTGCCATATGATGTACCAGAATTCCAGAGGGTTTCAATTAGTGGGGACTACTGTGCAGGGGTAAGAAACTATTGTTTTCCCACTTTCTACATCGAGAGGGTGTAAAAAAAGGCCCCATATATGTACATGAAGTGTAAAATGCCAATATGATCGTTCTCTGCAACAAACTCTGAGTTGCTTTGTGAATATAGTGATTTGTTGAACAGTTAGAAGTTAGGGTCAGGTTGTTTTATATTCTTTTTAATAATAAATTGGATAGGAACAATCAGATGTTCAATAAATAGGTAGTATATGGTAGGATAAAAACATTTGTGTGTGTTTTGTATGTTGGATTTGTATTCTGCTTCTGTCACTGACTTCCTGACTCCTTGGGCAAGATTGTTATGGTCAAGCCCCGTACACTTCTATTTCTGGAAATGCAGTCTCATCATTATTGGTGTGGATTTGGTTTGTTGCTAGAACTGCTATTTTTCCCAGTATTTATCCAGGTTTTCCTTCCAGGTTACAGTTGATGACTATGAACAAGCTGCCAAGAGCCTGGTGAAAGCTCTTCTCATCCGAGAGAAGTACTCACGTCTTGCCTACCATCGCTTCCCCAGGACAACCTCTCAGTACCTGTGCAGCATGCGGGATCAGAAATGGAAGGTTGAAGATGAGGTGTACCCAGGTGAATATCCTTTCTAAAATACTCAATTACATCCTAAAAAATTTGAACAATTAAAATACAGAATTAAACCCATGCACTACTGAAGTAAAGGGAAGTTGTATTTTTGTGATTATCTCTTCTGACTGTCTTTGTAATTTATTCTGTTTTTGAGTGGAGAATCACTGATGGGCCTAAGCTATAAATTCTGTATCTAATTTGGAACTTTGAAGCTGTCAAAACCTAAAAACCAAGACTAGACTCTCATTGATTACTTTATTTCCTAAGCAAATGGGATGTTAAATAGCATACTTGTGCTCCTCCAGGAAAAAGCTGTATGGCTGTGGTGTAAAGTGAAGTCATTCCTCCTCATCCTGGCATACGGAACTAAAAGGGGCGATGAGCTCATTGACATCGTAAATTGAAGCGTGATACAGACGTGCCAGTTAGCCAGCCCTGAGTCAGGAATTTCACAGGCAGGCTACACTTGCCATGTCAAGGCTGGAAGCTTAGAGTCACATTTGTTGGGCATTCTGCCTGGGTAAATAAACTGATCTCTCATCAAGGCTTGTTAGGTTGAACACATTCCCCCACTATGTGTGTCACAAATTATTTTTGTCTCTTAGGTGGGCTGTCTCTTGAAAGCTTTGCTTGTGCATTAAACTGTTTGCACTGCTCATTTCTGGATTAGGCTGTGAGGAGCAACCTTTGGTCTGTACAGATGGGCCACTGTAGATGTGTCCATGTTGCTGACAACTTATTCTCAGCCTTGAACTGACATTTTAAATCAATTACCCTCAGGCTTAGTAGTTGAAAGAGGGTGACTAAATGTGTTTTCAAGTGTTTGTTTTCCAGGAAGACTGTAAGGAGGACAGTATACTGAATATTCAAGACAGGGAAGATATTTTGGAACAGCTGCCAGGGCGATATTTCCAAGCTATTATTAGGTTAATAACTTTCTTACAGTTATGATTTTAAACTTGCGACACAAAAAAATGAAATCTTGTTACACAATGTCTTAATTAGTACAAGTTTGAGCTAGATATTTATGAATATTAGAGATAAGGATGGTATCAGTTTGTAACATACATTCAGGTGCTCTAGATGAATAAAAGGACTGGTAATTACTTTTCTGTCATGACTTAACTGAACAGGTAAAAGAAGAAATCTCTTAAGACTGAGCCAAAGAATGTAGTTCAGCTGACATAAATGCAGTCAGGACACTGCTGGTTGCATTAGTAAAATACTGTAAAAGAAGTGATGGTTGTTCATAATAGGAGTGACAATGTTTGAGTGTTCACATAAGCTAAATCTCCTGAAAGTGTCTGTGATTACTTGATTCTTAGGAAAAAACTTTATAACTTTTTAAAGGCTTTACAAAACTGTAGTGAACAAATCCCAGCCGTGCTTCTGGTACTTTGTGATATTGTTTATGATCAGAAGGCCAAGGGATAAACTGGATTTGTGTTGTACTATCTTTGGCTTCTGTGCTTCCTGCTTCTATTAAAAAAACTAAATGTTAGAAAAAAATTATTAAAAAAAATCAAACAAAACCATCACCACAGAAAACCACACATAGACAAACCAACCCCCACAAACTAAAAACTCCAATCAAAACACAACAAACCCAACTGATTCTATGCTTAAATACGAACTTCCAAAATTTCTACAGTGAGTCAGAAGGTGAAAAGAAAATAATGAAGGTGGGTATGAAGTCAACAACTATTCTATTGTTCAAAAATCTCAACTATACTTCAACCATCCTAATTTAAATGCTTCTGCAAACTCATTTTCAAACTTATTCCAACACACTTTAATAAAGAATAGTATTAAATCTGTATGCATCGGTTCAGAGAACTCTAATAACATATGACATATAACATTTGAATTGAGGTAAGCACATGATTTAGAGAGGGGCTGCAACTGAAGCCTGTCAGAAAATAGCTTTATTGTAACAGCAGATCTTTTATAGTAACTGAATGGGATTTTAATGAAAGTACTGAGACCCGTTAGAAATTAAGCTTTGCAGAAGCAGAAAGTTCTTTTTGTGAAGATTTTGCCTTTTGTGTAAGTTATTTTTTTCTAACTGTAATGCAAATTTGTTTTCAGATTTCCATTCACCCCCAGAAGAAAATGAAGATCCTTATAATCTCGATGATGCTCCAGATAATTTGGATTATGTTATCAAGCTGAAAGGTGGCATTCCCTTTGTTTATGATAACAAAGAGATGATGGAGCTCAATGAGCCTCGGGGTTTGCCATATCCTGACCTGCAGACCTACACCCTTGACCTGAGCCACGTTCTTGCTTTAATTGCAGATGGCCCAACGTATGTTCCTCTTTTGTTACTCTGTATGTTCCTCTTTTGTTACTCTCAGCCCCTTCAGGCTGCTGCTTTCCTGTGGCTTAGTACTTCTCATTTCTGTGAAATTTAATTCCTCAGCATATTCTTTCTGTACTAGTGTTTTGTTTTGTTTTGCCTTTCTCAAGCATTAATGCACCATGGAAAATCTTAAAAAGGAAAAAATACAATGCCATCTATGGCTACCTTTAATTTCTTTGGTTTCTTAGCATCAACCATGGCAAAAAAAAAGGGTTAACAGAAAAAAATCAAGGAATTGGCCAAAGGTTTCCATTCAAGTCAGATCTGACCCAAACTTCTTGAAGCATGGGAACTGAAATGTGAACCTTTTTTTTTTTTTTAATAATTTTGTTTTGGCCTGTGCTGAACCTGAGGTTTTTGAACAGTTGTCTGAAATTCCTTCATGTCTGTTCTGCTCTGGTTACATGAAGAGGAACCCTGCGTAGGCAGAGCATACGCATCAGCTCAGCAACATAAATATTGTCTGATTTGTTCCACTTGTTGATTACCTGCTCATATGCTGCAAAACTGACCCATGCATGCAGAATTAAAGTAAGTCCAAAATTTCCCAGAACCACCAAATTCCTGTGAAGTCTCTAAAAACTAGAAACGTAACAACTCTAGTACAGTCAGTGACATTCATCACAAAGCAATGTCCTTGCCTAGTGCATGGTGAAACCATGTGCATCCAGTTTTAAGTTTACTTCCTAACTGAGAATTGGAAACAGCAACATCTCTCATGGCCTCAACACCAGGAAAGGAAAAGAATCCACTCTGGGATGGAACTGAGCAGGAACCTGAACTGTTCTGAGCTATTTGCCCCGTGTGCCAGCACTGCATTGCTGGTCCTCCTGCCTGGGAGAGATCATCACTGACACTGTGCCCAGTTAGCCCCACCTGGTGCATTCCTTTCCCTGTGTGTCTGTCTCACAGCTGTGTCAGTCTGTCTGCCTTGTGCAGCAACAGTGCCAGAACAAGCCTGGCCTATTCCCTGAGCCCTGTCGCAGGAGCCAACTCCTGTGCTTCTGCCAGTGTTATCAGCTCCAAATCAGTGCCAGCTTGAGCAGGCTTTGGTTACAGTCAGCAATGGGCAAATGCATTCCAGTTACAGTGCCTTATATTCCAAGATGGATAATGAGAGGATAAAAGGATGAGGAGGAAAACTGGAAACAAGAGTCATGCTGAAGCCCCTTTTGCAGTTCTCACTTAAACCTTAGACCTCACAGTTGTAACAGGAAGCCTTAAGTAAGAAGGGCCATGGTAGGACAAGTTAGTACACTCAGCACCTTGGTGAATGTAGGTCAGTCACCTGCTCCTTTCACTAATTCAGAATAAGCTTTTGTAGGCTCATCCACACTCTGATAAATTTGCACAACCCAAAAGAAAAAGGTCTTTTCCACAATCCTGTTGCATAAGCTCTTCTTTTGGTATTGTTTCCCTGTTTGCAGCAAGTGCTTCCCTGTCATTTATACCCGTCACATGGGGGGCTCAGAGATCTTTAATCTTTTTGCTGTTGGTAAACTGATGAAATCTCACCCCTACCCCTCAGGCTTGTGGTCTTTCGGATAACAGTATGACCCAACAGACTTCTGCAGTGGGCAAGACAGATCTTGATCAGTATTGGGTTCTGTGAGACTGGGTTTGAAACAGACTTCCAAAACCATAATGGGATTTGTGTCCTATTGAGGAGAGATTGGCAACAATAAAGCAGGAAAAAGAAGACTATTACATTAACAGTGCTACCAAAATATTGTAGAGTCAATAAGAATTGACAGATGGTGAAGAGAAAAACCATGTCATTGGTTAAAAATAGAAGGAGAAACATGACAGAAGATGAAAGTGAAGATGGAGCTCTGAGTAGGCAAGCGGGAACAAAAAACATATTTTCTAAAAAGGGCAGAAGAAATTATTTTGGAAAAAAGTATTTCCACACAATATATGTATTCTCAAGGCATGAAAGATTAAAGCATTGGATCTTATCTTGGCTTCTCACATTTAACTGAAAAAACAAATAAATTTGGAGGATTTTAAAAAGACATCATTATGAGAAAGGCTGGATGACAAGTTGTTTCTGTTATGTATGAGAAGATTGTTCTGTTGGAGGTACCATTTTAGAGAAGTTGCAATTGATATCACACTTGGTTATAGGTTTCATTTGGTCATTATGACTAAAAGGACTGCAGGTTATGTGCAGGTATAGTGATGAATACTTGGACAAGTTGAAGGGCGTAATATGGTTATGTAGGTTTCTGTTTGAGATTTCATTGATCACTTTGGTCTGAAATTGGCTTACATATTTGTTAACCAGTAGGATAAAAAGAATGGATTTGTCTTGGACCTCGTAAAATGCCCCAACTTTGTTTTTACTGTGAAAACTTTGATATTCTTTTTGAATTTGAAATACAACTGGTTTTTAGAGTTTACAGTTCATTTTTATGTTCTCTTTTACAGAAAAACATACTGTCATCGGAGGCTTAACTTTTTAGAATCTAAATTTAGCTTACACGAGATGTTAAATGAAATGTCAGAATTTAAAGAACTAAAGAGTAATCCCCATCGAGACTTTTATAATGTGAGAAAGGTAAGTGTGAGAAGGATTAAAGACATGACACTGTTTTTAGTAGGAGTTCCAGCAGTTTTGTTTTTCTTACGGGAGGCGTAGATGACATGCAAAAGGTACTGTGTGCATACCACTCCACTGAATTAAGTTATTTTAAGAATGTTAATGTTTTTCTACATGGGAGCTCTCCAGGAAAATTAACTTGAATGTGCGTGGGTTAATTGGATTATGCTAAACTAATTTGTTTACTTATTAAGAATCAAAGGGGCTTAATTGTGTGTAGATTGCTTTAAAGGAGTGAAAGAGAGTTAAACTCACTTGGATTCTGAATAAAAATATCCATATGGAGGTTTAATTAATTTTAATGAAGTCAAAGATATTCAAGTGCATTTTTCTGCTTTCATGTAGGTATGTCCTACTAGACTGTAGTAGGAACAGCTGTATAGATTTTAGATGATAATTGCATTTCATATTGAAAATAGATGTTTAAATACATGTCAAAAGACCTCCCACAGAAACCAAACTGAGAGTTCATGCTGCCATCAGTGTTTGGTAAAAAAAGGCTATGATATATTAAGTAAAAAGATTATCTGAGTTGTAGTCTTGGCTCCCTCTGAGATACACTGGGCTATAATTAGGAGACAGGTAGGGGAATCAAGGAGCTGATTTAATTTCCTGACATATTCACACCCAAGAGAGCTGTGTTCTCTTCAAAGCATAGAAGCAACTGTGTTAGGCTGCTTCATTGCTTCCCTTTCCTGAAGTGGAGAGGAAATTACTGGAGCTACTGCATCATTTTGATAGGTGAGATTTCTTCACAATTGTTGCTGGTGTTTTTAACCACTTTAGGTCCATTTTTTGTTTCTCCATGCAATTGGAAGAGGTAATCCTTATTTTGTAACTTCAGGGTTTGCTAATCCTTCTCATTACATTTTGGTTAGCACTAGTTCATCAAAAACTCCTCTTGTCTTTTTCCTATAATGCCCAGTGTGTGTGCTGGCTACTGTTTTGGTAATGAACTGTCCCAGTGTCCTTCCCAAGGGTGGAAGCAGATGAGTTCTCAGGTAAGTTCTAATGGATTTCACCCTTCCGACTGTTAAACGTATGGATGGGAGGATCCATGGAGCTAATTCACTCCAGGGGCAGAGACTCAGCTCCCAACCTGACAGTTTCCTTGCATAACCCTGGAAAGACATTTGCTATGTGCCACATTCAGAGAAAACACTTCAGTAACTGACAGAGACTTTAATAATAAAACCCATGGTGACTGAGACATGCAGAGGTGTGGATCAGGTGACCACAATCAGTTTGATTACTGAGAAGTTGTAATTAACAGGATTGTACTTGCTAAGTTCAGCTTTTGATCTAAAAGCAAATGTTCAATGTCTCTGGGCATATCTCAATTATTTTTTAATTACCTGCTGTTGAATAAGCCACTCAACAAAAGGATTTATGTTGTTCAAAAGCACAAAATGTGCATTACTTCCCCTCTGGCAATAAGCACATGCCAGGGAGCAGGAACCAGCCTGCTCTTCTCTGCCAGAGACCATTTCTACTGCCAGGTGCTGCTTGAAAAATTCTTGCTGCACAGAGTTAATTTTACTTAAAGTATTTTTATGAAGCAAGCTCACAAGTAGTATTTTTCTGAAGCACTCTGGAAAGTAAACTGCATTGTAGACACAATTCCTGTAAGCCCCCAGATAACCTTGTTTTCCCTGTGTCTTGCTAACCCCAGTAATGTTTGGAACTGTAACTTCCCTGGAGTGCTTCCTTGTTAATAACAGGATCAGCAGTGAAACATTTGAAAGCCACACTTCTCAGCCTGTGTATTCAGGATGTCTCTCTGTTAAGTCAATCCTAAGAAGTGCTTAGGGAAGCAAGGAAGAGGATTCACTTTCCCAAAGGCTGTTAGTGAAGTTGTGTATCACATCCCTCAGACACAAGTGTGGAGGTCCTGGCACAATCTGCTTATATGAAAGAGCCAAAGTAACGGATGGAAAATGCCAAAATTAGAACAGATATGAATGTAGTGACAAGGTCAGTCAGTGAATGTGTATTGCTGCCTTTGAAAAGGTACAGTAGAAAGCTGGCCAGGATTACCTGCTAGCATGACAACCAAACATTACTGATTTTCCCCTGTCTCCTCCTCCCTTCCCCACTTCTTTCCTGCTTTAATAGGAGTTCTCCTCCAGTTAGATAATCTCTTAAAACCCAGGATAAGGCTCATGCATGTTTACATCTTGCATCTTGAACTTAATTGGAATGCAGTGCAAGATACGTTTTGCACTGATCAAGCTGGACCTGGAAAATTGCCCTTTAATAAGAACACAGGTATTTCTCTAGACAGACAAGAATCCACAGGCGGTCAGACAGCGTGGCTGGCTCCCCTTGGCTCCCCACAGGAGCTGAACAACTGTTTGTGAGGAAAACGCTGACTTCAGAGGCGACTCTTGAGTCTGCCATCAGCAGGATTCCTCACGTCCTCCAGCTCATGCTCAGCAAAGTGCAGGCAACACACATTTCCCACGTAACAGTGCCTGCATGAAGAGTGAAATTTAGGAACAAGAGTTTAGCTCTATGGTACACAAACTCAGAACTGAGTTTTAAACTTTGTGTACCAGGGTGTCTTGTTCTGTATGTGAGGTTTGTTTGACAAGGGCTTCCTGTAGACCTCTGTGCCCAGCAGCCTCAGATAATTCAGAGCAGACAGATAATTTTTTTTTGAGATGAAGCCAAGAGGTTTTTTTACCTAACATTATTTGCTACTTTTGTAATGGATATCCATGTACTGAATTGGCAGGTGTCCTTCACTGCAAATAGCTTTGATACAGTTTCTGAAGATGAAAAAATCACAGCCTAAGCCTCTTTGGATATTTTCTATCTGTAACCACTATTTCAGTGTGTCAGCAAACCAGACCTGAGGATACGTCCTAGCAGTGACTTGTACACATCACATCCTCCCGCCTGCAAGCTCACTAGTGCAGGTGCCCAACCTTGTGTGGGGAACTGTGCATGGGAGAATGCAGTTTCTGCATTCACAGCCCTTCTGAATGCTCTACTGCAGTAGCTGGCTGCTGCTGTGACATCTCTTGGATGAGGGTGTTGCAACTGATGTTTTTTTAATTACTGGTTAGACAAAAAGGAAGTAAATTCTAGCTGGTTTTTAAGACCACAGAATTGAAATACCACTGGTTATACTTGTAAGAAGGAAAGTTAGAGTGGGTTAAATGCTACTAAATCCTATAGATCTCACAAAATACTGAATGAAATTAGCAGATGTCTGCTAATATTTTTTAAACATTTTTTAAACATTTGATTACAAGCCTTGTGAGTGAATGGTGAACCTTAACTTCTCTGAGCTTTGATTCATTCTAAGTTTGCTTTTTTTAAAAAATGTTTCTTTTGTTTCCCCCAGTAGCTACTTAACTGACTTTGGTGATGAAATGGTTTCATCATATAAACCAAAATGACAGTGAATGGGAAGACTTAGGGGTTAGCATCAGATCCAAAGGGAATGCCCCTTCAGCATGACATGGAATGGTGCCTTGCCACTGTTAACTGGCAGTAGAGCTGGCTGTTGTGCTTTCAAAGCTCTGAGTGCTGCTTCTCCTCCCTCCTGCCTTGCAGAGATGCTGAGGCAAATTCTTGTCTCTACCCTCAGTCTTGCAAATGAGCATAAAATACGATCAGGTGTAAAGGCATCAATCACTATAATGCAAAATTTCTGTAGAGACCATTCAGAAAGCTTTTCCTCTCTCCTTTCTTTGAGTAATTAAAAGAACAGAATAAGAGATTTTCTTTTCACAGCAGTGTATTTCTGTACTTGTGTGAATACAAACACTTGGGTTGGATTCTGCAGCCAAACAAGAAGCTGGATATGCAGGGATTCTCTTCTCATCTCTCCTGGTTTCTGGGTTGCTCTGCATGGCATAAATATGAATTAGACAAGCTCCCAAGGAGCTCTGCACAGCTCTAGGGACTATTTCTGCTGCCAGGAGCATTCCTGCACTACCTGAGGACAGAGTATTTTGTGCTTCTGCCTCTCACGCCTGTCAAGAACTGCAAGGAGAAAATCAATCCCACTGTATAAAGCTTTGCATCCTATCAGAAAAGCTGATGCAGTGTGAATGTATTGACGAGCAGGGAGTCTAGCAGTGGGGTGAGGAATGATTTCCCTTCAATTCAGCACTGAAGTAAAGCCTGCAGAGGATTCAGTGTCAAGTTCATGCAGCCCATAGCTATTGGGTTAGAAGTATTTACAAGTGAAAGTGTACGTGCTTAGAAAATGTGGCAGTTTACAGCTGTGGATACTACTAGTCTGTGCCCTGGAAAAGCTCAGTGTTATTAAAAGGGCTGGCCTTGGCATTTCTTTTTTGCTGTATTTATCACTTATCACTCTGAATTTAGCTCATATGTCCAATTCAGTGCAACACTGTCTGTGATATGCACAGATAAGCATCCATAAACCAGATCTGAGATGGAGGTTTTGTGGAGATCTGAGCAACAGTGCAAGGAAAGAGAAGGAATGCTGGAAGGTAAGGGAAGAGGCAAAGTGGTTGAGGGAGGCTGGAGCTGGTTAGATGTGGAGGGCAATGGGAACTCCTTGAAGCTGTAAGTTGTACACAGATGTAACCACCTTGGCTGAGAAGGACAAGATTTCACCCCAAAGCCTGCAGAGGGAAGCACAGGGTGGTCAGGTCAGTGAGGAAGGGAACAGAAGAGTCTGAACTAGGAGTCTGCAGAGAAAGAAAGCCTGGCTTTGTTACATGGAGAATTGCTGAGTGAAGGGAATTCTACCATCCTTTAAGTACAAGAAAGCTGATGACCACCATTGCTTGAATGATGGAATTACAAGAATTTAACCTTTATGTAAACAACTGTTTCCATTTGTTAAAAGAGTGAGTTCACTGAAGATACAATATTATGTTCCAAGACAGGCTTCTGTCATTCTGTTTTTCTTTCCATTGAAGAATAATGTGACCTTGAGTGAAAGGTTTTCTGCTGGGGGAGGGGACAATAAGCAGTGCAACAGGAAATCTGGTTAAGGAAATGCAGTCAGGGTTTTTTTCCACTAAGGAGAAACTGGCCTGGAATTACACTCTAGTAAATTTGAAAATCCAAGGAGAATGTCTGCAAATAGAAACTAATAAATCTTATGGTAGGGGTGTGTTACTCCCCATGGTCCAGAAAAGTGTCAGCTTATTTCACATATTGTATGAAGAACAAAATAATAACATCTTAAACTGGGAGTGGCTTTGTCTTTTTTAGAGGGGAGGAAGAAGGCAAAGGAGGTATTTGTCACCCTTATATGAATTCAGTCTGTTCAAATTGTTTTTCTGGAAGCCTTTCATAATAAATAACAATAAAATTAGTAACAATATTTTAGCATGACAACATTTCACATAATAATAACAAATAACAGCAATAATCTGCCTAACCAAATCAGCCCACCTAAGCTCTGTCTATGGGTTCTGTGCTCAGATATTTCATTTTGTTAGGATTGCACCCTGCATGGTAAAAATGTGCTGGAGCATACACACTAACTAACTGTATGCTAGGGTAGCTCAAAACTCAAGTCCTTAAAATCTTCCAAAAAGCTGCATTTATGCTAAGAAACAATAAAGAAGAAAAGCTGTGTGATACTCTTAGGACTTTCGACTTGAGTCTTTTATGACTTTTTGTTACCAAAGTTGCTGCTTGCTTAAAGGTCAGATTATACTGGGTAGTAAAAAAAGGTTGTTAAAGTAGTGAATATTCTCTGGAAAAAGCATGAAGGAGATTCCAGAAAGGTCTCTTAACTTTTGGCAGATATGTATGTTTAGGTTGAAGGAGGAGGTAAAAAATAATACATATATATATATTTATACAGGCAGGTCTTTGTTCTCAGAATAAGCCTACTGTGGTTAGCTCAGCTCTAGGGCTGTGTGTGATGTGTTTGTGGAGACTGCAGAAGATGTGACAGGAGCTCACTGAACAGCCAAGGCACACTCCAGAGAATTATTTCTCAACAGGAAGCAGGATTTTAAAAGCAATGTGATCTTTGCACACAAGCAAACAAAAGAAACAAAAAGCCTCCTTGCTTTCCATCCTTGCCCTCCTAACAGCAGTGAATGCATGTTGATTTACATAAAGAGGAAGTGCTGTGTCTTTTGTTCTGACTTTTTTCAAGACTCATTAATTCCAGTAGCTGAGCCACTGCTGGAACCACTGCATTCTGAAATTCAATAAACTACACTTGTTCAGGGTCCCTACACTTGTATTCTCTGCTTATGACTTGCTTTTCATTAGCATTTAGAGCCTATTGGGTGTCTCTTTACTGTTGGTAACACTCTCCTGTACAAGTTGACCAAGCCTAGTAGTATTTCACTGTTCCAGGAAGAGTTTACAGAGAATGTTTATTAACCTGAGTAAGGACATGTATAAAATGCACTTGGGCTCAAATATCTATAAAAGTACTCTGAGGAGAGTGTGGGGAGGTGTGTTTACTCTTTATACACAGCATTGTTTCCTGTGCCTCAGTAATGGACTTTATGTTCTGTACTTTAAGACAGCAATATGTTTCTTTTTCATTTAGCTTTAATGTGTCTGGTATATTTGAATTAGGCAGTGATTAACAATTAAGTGTTTAGGATTCAGTTTTCTATCCTGGTCTTTATTTATGCTACTGACATTCCCAGGGAGAAGCTGCAACAACTTGTGTATATATAACATGCAAATAAAAGACTCCAGGTGCCAAGTGAAGCAGTGGCATTCCTGTGGCCTGGATGTCATGGCATAAACCTAGGTTTATACTCCAGGAGGGTGGCTTATTCATGTGCTCTGTGATGTGTTTCCTGCTGATGCTTAAAAGCAGATAAGGATGTTGATTAGTTCTGTTGGTGGAATGTGAAACTGCAGAGTCACTGCACAAAGGAGAATGCTCACTTTGGGCTCACTTTGTACGTGTCCATATTTGCAGGGTCCTGGACAGAGGAGTCCTGGATGAGAGTCCTTTCAGACATTTAGGTTCAGTGGCTCCTTACAGCTGGCTTATCAGAGTATTTGGTTTATTTGAGAAGTTCTTTTAGTCTTACCAGGGACTTACACAGGGAAAACTTATATGACAGCCAACCCCCAAGATCTCGTGAGTTGTTACTTTGGATTGTGTTCCAATAGAGGCTGCTCAGGTAGCAGTGAAAGCTTCTGAGCAAAAGCAAAGCAGACCTGTGGAATCATTTGTGTCTTGCCAATACTTTCTTTTTTCAACAAAACCTGAAGGAGTACTCTCAGCCCTTCTGATAACCAAGTCCTTCTGATAGCCCTTCATGATAACCAAGTGCAAATTTGCACTTGGCTTAGTGTGTGAAGAGATCTAAGAAAAGACATCTGGAAAGTCTGTCAGCATTACGAGTTGCTGTATTATAATTAAACTTGGAAAAAATAGTGACAAAAATCTCATATGTATGTTCTTCAGTTCTGGTGACCTGAGATGTTTCATATGGTTGAAATACAAAAATGAATTCTGCTTTTGGAAACAGCTGAGAATTCCAAGTCCCTTCAGTCAGTGAGGATAGTTATAACCACAGTCTATAGAGAGGGATTGTTGATTCATTGATGAAGTAGAAGGATACTAAGGCATCAGAGTGTCCTTTAAGGAAGTATCAAATTTACTGAACCCAGGGTCAGTGATTGGCACTTGGAATGTATCTTGTTGAAAATTTTCCTATTTAAATAGGAAACTACTGATTGAGGGCTACTTTACTTACGGCTCTGCTTATTGAATAATTCTACCAAAATCAAAATCTCAGGATTTTCATTCAGGGTTCTGAAATATTTTGATTTGCTTAGGCACTAATCCATTTGTTACATTAGGAGTATTTTAGAAGGTGCTAGTCCTGGTTGTCAGGGACATAGATACTTTGCTAATTAAGTTTATGGATGGGTAATTAAGTAGATGGATGATATGCATAAATAACCTTTTGATTTCAGGTTGACACTCATATCCATGCTGCTGCCTGCATGAACCAGAAGCACTTACTGAGGTTTATTAAGCACACCTATCAAACGGAGCCCGACAGGATTGTTGCAGAGAAAAAAGGCAAGAAGATGACTTTAAAGCAAGTCTTCGAAAGCCTTCACATGGACCCCTATGACCTCACTGTAGACTCTTTAGATGTCCATGCAGTAAGTCTAGTGAAATGACAAAACAAATGGGGAAAAGCTACGTTTTCCAAGTGCAAAATTCTAGTTTCTACAATGTTTGCATGATAACTTACTAAATCAGAATATGACTTCATGCATTACAGTGCATGTTTGAAAGAAGTTATCACAGGATTTTTCTTTTCTGTGCCTTTTAATGCTTGGCAATTTAATTTATGAACTGTTGTGTGTTCTTAAAACTACAGTTATTTGGATTTTTTCCTCTTCCAGGGACGTCAAACATTCCATCGATTTGACAAATTCAATTCCAAGTACAATCCAGTTGGTGCCAGTGAGCTGAGGGACTTGTATCTGAAGACTGAGAACTATATTGGTGGTGAATATTTTGCTCGTATGGTCAAGGTAAATAAGTTTCAAGCATTTCAAGTAGAGAAATGAAGGTTTGTAATAGATTGGTGATGTCATAATTGTAGACAGACCTAAAACTATGGTTAAGTGATTCCAAGTATTGGGCTTGCTCCAGCAGTTCCTCAGAGGAAAACCTCTGCTAAGCCAGTCCCTGCTGCTTTCTGAATAATTTTATGAGTTAGAAACATACACATAAGCTGTGTATTAGTTGAAAGCTGAGTTGTGGGTGGTTTTAAACTAATGGAGAACAGCCAAGGGTCAATCCACTGGTTTAATACCTCGTTAGGATTTAGTTGGCTACTGGTAATTACTAGGGAAGTGCCTCTACCTAAATCTGCATCTGCACATGCATCCAATAGGCTTCAAATTAATTTCTTAGAACAAAAAAATCAATGTTTTTTGTGATGTAGTAGATGTCAGCATCTTTTATGTAGACATTTGCTGTAATGTTTAAGTAGTCTAATTCTGATTTATCAATCTTAAATGTAGGTCTGACCAAAGGTGTTAGTAATGACTGCATCAAGAACATTGTCCTCTAAAAGGGGGTATTAGAGTTATTCCCAGTTATATGTACAGTTAAGTTATACTCACATGATATTTGAGATAGCTTGCTAGTAGAATATTTAGCTGCCTAAAATAAAACAATGGATCGAAAGACAAGAGATTCCCTTTATCTTTAAAGGGTGCCAATACAGTTTTGTCTGCTCTGAGAAAAATGCAATGATAAATATATTTCTAGCTGTAAATGATCTTAGTGTCCATATTAAAGCAAATATATTTATTACTTACTAGGAAGTAGCCCGTGAACTAGAAGAAAGTAAGTACCAGTACACAGAACCCCGCTTATCCATTTATGGACGGTCTCCAGATGAATGGCTGAACTTGGCAAAATGGTTCATTAAGCATAAAGTTTATTCCCCTAATATGCGCTGGATAATTCAGGTTCCCAGAATCTAGTAAGTAATCAGGAGCTCTTGGTAATCTTAATAGTTTGAAATCATACCAATGACTTAATTTCTGATAATATTTAGATGGCTTATTAGCTGTCCTGTAGTTCTATTTATAAGCAGTAGCTTGGGAGATTTATTTTTGACCATTGGTGCAGTTTTCCTGACAGTCTGGGGGTGGAAGACAGGAGATGGGGATTGAATCTACTCTTTATGAAGCTATTCCTAAAACTACTGTGAATTATTTGTAAGTCTGAAGACATTGAAACCTAAAATTACAACTGGGTGAAATCAAGCTGCATTCAAAGGCAAGTTAAAATACAATTTAGTAATGAGAATAAATCAACTCTTGAATTCCATGAAGGAGTAGAAAATGCTCTGTCAAACTGTTATTATCAAGATTAGAGACTAAATGAAAGTGAACTTGGAAACAACCCAGACTAATGATTTCCAAATTTAAATCCTTATCAGTTCTTCTTAGTTTTTAAGCATCCTTTGAGACTTTATTTCTTTGTTTCCAATACTGTGTGTTGTAATACAGTCTCCTTTGCTAATTTTGTCAGACTTAATAGCAGAGCTTCATGTTTTGAAATGTCACAGTTGGAGTATGAGTAGAGAAGGAGCTGTCACAGTCACATATATCCCCCAGTGTGCTTTTCCTTGGGGAGAAAGTTTGTCTCCTTTAATTTCTTACATGGCAATTTCTTACATGCATGGCACGGTTAGCACTTTGAGTAAGTCATGCACTTAGTGGCACATGGAAGTTCCTCTGAAAGGCTCACTAAAGCACAGCATTCTACTTTCATTTGGAGTAGTTACAACTTCAGGAAACAGAATCTTTCAGGAGAGGTAGCTCATTATCTCCCCTGTTAGTACGTGGATGTAAGGGACAGGGTCACTGCTCTGAGGCAGCCTCTACCCCTGCATGCTGTCTCTATTTTTGGAGCACTTGAGAGCTTCAGCAGAGCCTGGATGAAGCAGAGTGCCAGGCAGTGCAGGAAACAGAGCACAGAGACAATCTGTCCTAACATAAACTCTGAATTTCTGAATCCTGGTGGAACCGAAGCTCTAGAATGTACACAAATAACAGAAAATACAAAAGTGAAGGACAATACAAGCTTATTAAAGAATGTGTCTATTTCTTCCCCTTCAGTGACATATTTAGGTCTAAAAATATTCTGCCTAGTTTTGGGAAGATGTTGGAGAACATCTTTGTACCTTTGTTTGAAGCAACAATCAATCCCAAAGACCACAAAGAATTGCACCTATTCCTCAAATATGTAAGTATGTTTGGGTTTTCTTTATCACATGAAAAGGATCCTCTACTGCTCATATTTATTTTTTTTTTGGTCCACAGCTGTTCCCAGACACTAAAAAAGCTTCCTTCTCCACAAGGTGCTAATTTTATTATTGTTTCAGAGCCCTGACACATAATTTAGTATAAGTCTGTGTGAGGTCCTACTGTCAGGTAACCTGTTTATTTCCTCAGAAACAGCTCAGCAGCTATTTATTTGTCCTTTCATTAAAGACAAAAATGTTTGCATTCTCTTGTGCATCATCATCTAGGATGGTTACTTTGAGCTGCTTCTGAACTGGCCTCCAAGAAGGAGGCAGCTGGAAGGAAGCATTGTGTAGATTGTGATGGAATTCAGGAGAGAAGTGGGGATGTAGCTGCTTGGACAAGATTAACACAGACATTTCTGAGTGTGCCTCAGATCAGAACTCAGGTTTGCTGGGAGCCTGCTGCTTTCAGCTGCTTATCAAAGACAGCAGATGACTTCAAAGGATTCTAGTCTGGATCTTAGGGAGTCTTGCAGCTCTGTAAACCCCCACAGAAGCCTCAAGGCTTTTGTGCACCTGGGCTTCCTGTTTGTCTCAGAAGAAAAAAACTGGGTAAAACTTTGACAAAACATGTTATTCCTGCTGTGTGCATGGTGTGGTAGGATGCAGAGCAGCAGGACTAGTAGGGTAGGGATGGAAATGAAGGAGGAGGGACTGGATGCTTGTTCAAACAAGTCCTGAAGCAAGAGTTAGAGTCACTGAAGTTTGCTTCTTGAAGCCCCTTATTGCTGTGAATTTCTTCTCCCACCAGGTGACTGGCTTTGACAGCGTTGATGATGAATCCAAACACAGTGGCCATATGTTCTCTGACAAGAGCCTTAACCCTGACCTCTGGACCAGTGAGAAGAATCCCCCATATAGCTATTATTTGTATTATATGTATGTGAATATCATGTTGCTGAATAACCTTAGGAGGTAAGTAGACACTTTTCTATTTTAGAAGCTCCCAGAAAATCAGTATCTTTCTCTCAGACTGTCAGTGTCTAGATTACAGATCTTCTGAAGCAAAGGTTATTTTAAATTATTTAGAGAGTTGAGAAGTTGGCATATTTTGAAAATGCTAACAGTAGAATTAATTTAAACAAAATTTCAGAAATTGTAGAGGCATCAGATTAATATCTTGGTTTGATATTTGTGTATATTTTCGGTTTTTTGAACTCCTTAAAGCTGCATATACCAAATGAAACAAAAAAAGCAACCCCACAAAACCCACTTATTGACCCTTGCTTTGCTCTGCAGCAGATTCCCAAATGTACCTGCCTCTTGGTGCCTGGCTATCTCCTGGTAATTTAAGAGATACGAAGTAATATTGTGACACACTGCCTTAGGGGCTGCTGCATTCAGAGACAGACCAAGCAGGACACAATCACAAACTGCACATCCAGCTAACTTCCTTTAGCAGGCTTGACTCACTCAGTTTTACTACTTTTGAGACCAACGTCTGGGCAAGTAATGCAGGGAGTTATGTGACATCAGACTGTCAGGGCAGATTTTCACATCAGGCTCAGGAAGGCCTCAAATTCAATGTGAGGTTGTGTTGCTAAATTTGCAGCTGACTCATTGAGTGACCTACACAACTAACTCCAGCTGAGACACAGTGAGGTTATCAACTGATATGGGAGTGTCATCACTTACCCTGAAAGGATTTGGTTAATTTCATTTAATTATTTTAGTTATTTGGAAAATGTTTGGGGATTTTCTTAAAGAAAATGACAAATTTGTCATTTTACAGTTTTATCCAAGTTAGCATTCAAAATGTTATTTCTTCTCTCCCACTGCTACTTCAAGCATTTCTTTATCATCCTATTTGACCAAAACTCATAATGCAAACACCCACCTTAAATTACCTTGTATGTGGAACAATCAGGCGTCGTTGTTAGTTTTAATCTTCTGTAATGGAAAGGACACACTTCAGCAGATAGCTGTCATCCCTTTCTCCTGACTTCCTTTACATTCTCTGTAGTCTACATGCTTTTTCTGTTCCAAAGACAGATTCTGCCCAAACTAATGCATTTCTTTTTTACCTCAAGATCATTTTGACTACTGTATTAAAATGCCCCCAGGTAATCATTAAATATTCTTTACAGCTGAGATAGTGACAGAATTTACCAATGAGTCACTAACTGCTCACCCTGTTAACAAGAGTGCTTGAGCCAACACAGCCCCGACAAGACTGTTTTATATTTTTGGTAATATTAGTGAGGATGGTTTGCATCCTCACGTAAGGAGAAATGTTACTAACTTCCACCCCAGAATTGCCGTATATTCTAGCACTCCTTGTTGAAATGGTGTTTTAAACATCTCCAAATACTTGTGGGACATTTGTCTGGACTGAATAACAGGGTCCATTATAACCTCAAACCCAGCACCACTTTTAATGTAGATGATAACATAATTCTAGAAATTACAGCGGAAGTCTGGTGTAATAACTGACATTCCTAGATAATCTCTGCTTCTGAGGGTGTGGTTTTACACTACACTTAACCTGCTGAGATGGCAGGCTCTGATCACACTAGGTACTGTTAGCTAACTCTTGGCAACATGCTTCCCCTTCTTCCCTCATTTTGAACCAGGAAGTCTGCAGCCACATGTTGCATGGGTTTACTGAATTTTCCACCTGTCATTTCACTCCACTGAAATCCATTCAGTAGCTGTTCACCCCGCGGGTAGACAATGGCTAAATGAGATGTAACTGGGGAAGGAAAGAAGACACAAATATGTCTGGTGGTAGAAGGGGCTTGGGTGGAAGGACCTGCCCTTTTGAGCAGCCTGATAGGCTTGGGTAGATGTCACATCATACTATATGAGAATGTGTAACTTAATTTTCTTCTTTTTAAATTCACATATTACTGGCAGTTATATACCAAATAGATAAAGAACAGTGCTTTAAGTGAAACTTGCTTTTAATCTCTTCAGGGAAAGAGGCATGTGCACTTTCCTGTTCCGACCTCACTGTGGAGAAGCTGGGTCTATCACACACCTCGTTTCTGCCTTTCTGACAGCAGACAACATCTCTCATGGACTGCTCCTGAAGAAGGTACTGCTTGGTTGCTCCTAAACTAATCTCTGTGTGCTCAGACATCCATCACTGGTTCAAACAGAAGGTACCAAACTGACATTTTTCTGGGCAGCCCAGAATTAATTTGGGCTGCCCCATAATTCACTTTTTTAGTAAGGCACAAGTAACTCTTCAGTGTTGTCAGAAGCTCCACCCAGACCCCCCAACACCAGAACATGTGGACCTGTTGGAGGGAGTCCAGAGAAGGCCATGAAGATGCTCTTCATGGGAGGGACTTTTTGCAAGGGCAGGTAGTGACAGGACAAGGATGAGTTGAAATAGGGTAGGTTTAGATTAGATATTGGGAAGAAATTCTTTAGTGTGAGGATGGTGAGGCCCTGGCACAGGATGCCCAGAAGCTGTGGATGCCCCATCCCTGGGAATGTTCAAGGCCAGGTGGCCTTGGTGGCCTTGGTGGTCCCCATCAAATCCTTGGATGGGGATTTGAGCCACCTGGTCTAGTGGGAGGTGTGCCCATTGCTGGGGGTTGGAACCAGATAATCTCTAAGGTCCTTTACAAGCCAAACTACTTCATTATCCAGTAAAATAAATAAGCTCAACTGAACTTCCTATTCTTAAGCTACAAAAAGACAGCTTTGTCTTCACAGGGAAGGAAAAATCACCTGTTCAGATATGTCAAAGACTTGGCAGCACCCGTTTTTGGTTATTCCAAGCAGAGTTAAAATTACATGAACAAAACTTAAAATGTTAGGCTTGCTACTGCTCCCTGGTTTTGTCCCAGAAGAACTTATTATTAAAGCACTCATTTTTTCTCTATGGGGAGAAATGTAATTTTCTCTGACTGGCATTTCTGTACTTCAGGGGTCATTCAGAAGTTCTTTAAGGATTTGATTATTTTGATCAAGAAATTCAACATCGCTGTTTGACACAACAATATTTTAGATAGAACAAATGTTTTATGACAGAACAAATGCTATAATTCCTGGCACATAGGTTNNNATAGAACAAATGTTTTATGACAGAACAAATGCTATAATTCCTGGCACATAGGTTAATGAAAACCATCAGTCAGCCCATCCTCAGGGCACTGTTTCATAATTAAAATAATTGGTCAGTGGGTGGCAGACTTGTACTGAGTTTACTGTAATTTTTCAGGAGCTCCCTTATAAGTGAGTTTTTTCTGGTTAATGCTGGAAAATTCTCTGTGTTTTTCAACATAACCAAGAACAAAGAAAAAATGTACCTAAAAACATGTCTAATACTATGCTTACAAATAGGAATTCATAAAATTAGACCCAGACAGAGTAGCACTAAAGCAGTGTGTGACCAAAGCATTCTCCTCTTCTCTCTCTCCTGCATGGCCTGGTGTGGTAAGATGGCATAGCAGGTACTAATAATAGTAACAGTAATAAAGGCACTTGTTAGGTTCATAGGTTGGCTAAGACAAAACAGTAATAAAGATGACGTGATCGCAGATTATTTA
Organism: Trochalopteron elliotii; assembly: GCA_024734555.1. Taxonomy (NCBI): domain Eukaryota; kingdom Metazoa; phylum Chordata; class Aves; order Passeriformes; family Leiothrichidae; genus Trochalopteron; species Trochalopteron elliotii. The sequence continues at coordinate 246,405 of JANPWX010000452.1, read as the reverse complement.
TATTATGTACAACAGCAACACATGACTTCTCGTAAATTAAAACTTCTTTTGCTCCTAAAATTTATCTATTGGACTGCAGCTTTGGAAATAAAAAATTGCTTAGCAGTTCTTGCCCATCTGTTTTCTGTGACCTTCAGGTTTTGACCTTCAGGTATGCACCTGATATCGAATGCAGTGCCATAATGGCCATATATATACTTACTAATCTACAGTAATATTAGTCAGCGTATTTTTTTAAAAATGACACCTATATTTAAGAACATTAATTATTTTTATAAAGACCAGTAAAATTTAAAATTCAGACTCTTAAATGTTTCCTAGAGAAGTCGTGGTTCAATGTCAACCTAATTTTTTTGATCTTAGTCTTCCCGCTGTAGTGCTATTTCCATTTCATCCAAGGGAAATCCTTCTCTTTTTCATTATCCCATAGTACCATTAAATGCTGACTGTGTTTTGTTTTTCAGAGTCCTGTCCTCCAGTATCTCTATTATCTTGCACAAATACCCATTGCTATGTCCCCACTTAGTAACAACAGCCTATTCCTGGAGTACTCCAAAAATCCACTACGGGAATTTCTCCATAAGGGACTGCACGTCTCCCTCTCCACAGATGATCCTATGCAGTTTCATTACACAAAGGTAGGAATTGCAAAAAGCACTGGCTTTGAATTTAGCAACAGCACCACACGGGTCCAGAATGACCTGAAAGCTGTTTTATTTCATTGCTTAGGACATAGTGTCATGTCTTTCAGTCACTTCATTCATTCTCCCTCCTCATTCTCTGTCTGCTACTCACTGTTAGGCTTCAGAAGGAAATGTCTGATTTCCTAATTATGTTTCTTTTGTACTCTTGCCTCTCCAGTGTTGGCTGTTGAAGTATAAAATGAAGGATGAGGCTGAAGGGAGGTTTGAGCCTTCATAAACAATCCTCTAGAGTGCCAGGAAAGTCCAGTTTCCTTACTCTAATAAGTCTGGGGAAGTACATTACAAAAACACGATGTGGAATCTCAAGAGGACATATGAGCTGCTTGCTCAGTGAGCTGAAACAGATTCCTGCCCTTGGGTGGCCTGGCAGGACAGGAGTGCCTGGTCACTGGCTGTGATGCCCTCATTTGTGGCTGGCACCGATCTGAGCCGTGCCGTGCCCAGAGGGGCCCATCCCGTGCTCAGCTCCATGTCCCAGGACAAGCTGAGCCCTGCCCTGGGCTGGCTGCTGGCCTGGGACACGGAGCTGCTGCTGCTGGCTGGAGCATGCTGCAGTCACATGGAGTGTGCAAGGTCCTGGGCTGGGACAGCCCGCTGGGGCCACACCTGCCCGCCCGGCATGGGAGGGCCGGAGCCAGAAATTGCCCTGCTACCTGTCCACGTGCAAAATCACTCAGGCTTTACAACTGGGTGCTCCAGGGTGTTTGTGTACCCAGGGCTCCTTTGGAATTGCCTAAGAAATGCCTCCAAGGATCTGGACTGCAGGCTGCAATTTCTTAGACTAAGCTAACTGGATACCCAGTGCCTATTAATTATTAACCAGTAGTCCTTGGGAAATTTGAAATGTACAATTCTTTTCATACTAATTGTGATTTTAAAGTTTCAAACTTCTAATTTTTCACAGCTGTCTAAAGAGCATGTATAAAATCCTTAATTAGTAATGAGTATCCCCATTTATATCTTACTTACATACAATTTAATATTAAATGTGTTTTGGTGCTGCAGGAAGCTCTCATGGAAGAATATGCTATTGCAGCTCAGGTGTGGAAACTAAGTACATGTGACTTGTGTGAAATAGCAAGAAACAGCGTTCTACAGAGTGGATTGTCAGATAAGGTAAGTATGGCTGGAAAACCTCTTCTATGAATTTTAGAGCAGGTAGGAGCCCAGAAGTCAATAGCTGAACACTGAATAGCAGGTGCTTAGTGATGAATGTGTGCACATCCCTGTCCTCTTTTTCAGAAATAGTCACAAACTATCTGCTATGCAGTCTTACGCTACAAGTCAAGTACCAACATTACTTTCCCCCATTAGCTTTGTTTTGGAATTCTCAAAATATCTAGAGAGACCAGGTGCCTATTTATACTCAGTTCTCCTTCTACAAACTTTTATTTATTTGGGTGTTATCCTTCTGCCAGTGATTTTCTACATCATGTCTTAGAGTTAAGTAAAAACAAACTGCCTGTCAGAAGCAAGACATGTTTTTGCTTAAAAGGGAGTACTACAGAAAATATTCTGGTTTAGATAGGCAGTCAGATTAGATTAATTTCCTTTTGGCTTTAAAATTCTATACAGCCAAGGCTTTCTCTAGGACTTACTTTAGAGCATTTTCTCTTCTATGTCACTTTTGAACATTTCTCTGAAGGAACTGGTATTTGAAGGGGCTTCATGAGTATATTCTGTTGTTTCTTCCAATATCCCCTGGTGACAACCACTCATTTTCCTCTTGTGTGAAATTTAACCAACAAGAGATCTAAGCCTCTTTTTGCCCTCTCACATGCAAAATGTGGCAGTGAAGGCTGAACACTAACACAGAGGGTTTTAGCAAGCCAGACTGAGTGCACTTTTGAGTGATTATTTGGATAAACTTTGGCCTTAAAATCTCCTAAATTGGTTAAGACTCAGGAAGAGTTTAACGGCCAGCTGGTTGAAACTGCTCTTTTCACTTGTACTGGACTCATTCAGCTAACACTTACTTCTGCAATAAGTCAAAGCAGTTGAGCTAACTTCTTCCTTTTGACTTTGAATCCCATTCACAGGAAAAGCAGAAATTCTTAGGGGTGAATTATTGCAAGGAAGGGCCCGAGGGAAATGACATTCGAAAGACAAATGTTGCCCAGATCCGGATGGCCTTCAGGTACGAGACTCTGTGCAATGAACTCAGCTTCCTGGCTGATGCCATGAGAACAGAAGATATTTCTACTCTGTCCAAGTAGTTGCAAACTCAGAGAAACCAGAATATGTCCCTCTTAAGCAGGATATGATGCTAATTAACCTCAAATCACCTGTCTTTGATGCTACAGAGACATAACTCAACAGTGCAGAGACAAAGGGAGTATCTGTGGAAGGTAAACAGCGTTTGCCGTCACCTTTTACTGCATTATTCTCGTTGCAAAGATTTTAGTTTCTATGAACATTAGGCTTTTTAAGATTGCTGTAAATACTACATGCAAGCTCAGAATCATGTACTATTTGTTTCATACTGTCTTAACTGTGCCCTGCAGTGTAGCCTGGGAAACCAGAGAGTATCTGTAGTGCAGCTGTGCTGTGCACCTGAGGATCCTGCAGATGCTGACAGCACACACCCAACTGGGTTGGTCCTGCAAGTCTCAGTACCAGTCATGGCTTTTAACACTTTTAATTTTAACCCTTTATTCATTAGCAGTTTCTATGGGGTGCAGAGTTTTGAGGCTCCCCTTTCATTCTGGAAGGTGTTCTGACACAGTTTTTAACTCAGTGTTTCAGCAGTCATATTGGAAAACAAGGAAAGCCAACATCAGGCAATCTTGTTCAATGACTGATTCATTCCTGTTGTTATGTAGGTTGTCAGTGAAGAACAGCAGATGAATGCTTTTTAATCTAGCAAGTGGAAAACATGGTGTCAAAATCACTATTATACATTGTAATGAGTCTAATTATATCATGAAAATTTTGCCTTGAAAATTGAGAACACTTTTTTTATTGCTTTGTAATGGGAATATGTGGATATGCCCATTCAAATTACTTAGAAATTTATGCAGATAATTCTGGTTGCATGTTGAGAGAATTTTTTTACTTAAAAAAGGGAAGTGTTCTTATGAATCAGTGGTAGAAATGCCAGACCTGGTTCTGGTCCTACTTCTGACATATTTTTACACATTTGTTTTAGTCTGTATTTTAGTCGACTACAGCTGAATGGGAAGTCAAGCTGTCTATTTATACAGAAGCCAGCCCACTTGAAATCTGTCATTTCAAATCATGGTATATTATGTTTAACTATTTATTTATGAGGAAGTGGTTAGTAAAATACAGCTACTGGAGTATTCATCACTTTCAATCTTCTTTCTATTTCACCATCTTTATGACACAGTACTACTCCTGCAGAAAGGATTAAAGGTAATAACATGATGGCACCTATGTATTGTAGAAGCTGCACAAAGTTTCACACCAAAAAAGCCTCGAGGCTGGGGCAGCAGAGGGTGTGGATGCCTGTGAGTCCAGCAAAGCAACTCAATTCAAAGGCCTTCAGTCCCTGAGGCAGGATCTGAGCCCAGGGTTAGAGCCCTGGCTCTTTAATATCCTGCATAGGGACACTGGGCTTCTTCAAACAGGCATTCAGCATTAATGCATAAAAAACCAGTAACTGATACTGGCCCATCAAGGTTCACCTGACCTTGAGCCCTGCATCTTGTGCTCAATCAGATGTCTTAAGCCACTTGGATTTCCTAGGCCAGGTCCTTCTCCTGGAGCTTGGGCACCTACAGCCTTCCTTTCAAGAGCTCTTCAGGTCTCACTTGCCCTTGCAAATGCAGCCAAAAGTGGCAGTGGTGACACCACCAGTACCAAAGGACCCATTCATGGCATAAATGTATGGAGGCATTGAAGGCTCTCTCCTCAAGCTGTGGCAGTTCCAAGAGATACCTACAAGGACACCTTTAAAATTTAACATTTAAAATGTTAAATTTTAAAATATTTAAAATCTCCTGGATGGAGATTGCAAGGAAATGGCACTAAAATAAGGGAAGGAGGAATTCCTTATCACCTCCTATAGCTCTGCAGCCTTGCAAGAACCCCCTGAGAGAGGGAGATAACCCTAAAGATATCAGGCAGCAGCCTGGAATTCAGGCTGCTCTGAGGGAGTCCAAGGCACAAAAGGGATAGTTCTGCCATCCACTCACCATCACAGTTAGCCAGTGTCATGCAGACAGAGCTGCAGTGACTGCACAGGCTTTGCATCAAAAACCAGGGCTGCAGGCACATGGTGGGAATTTGACCTCAGCTCTTCAGTGCCCCAGCCTAATGTCTGCAGTGTGCCAGATTTTGTACTCCTTGTACCCCTAAAAATCATGTGAAACCACATGATGCTGCCCAGCTGTATGAGAGTAAAATTGTTCCAAGTTCTCAGTCAGCAGCCCCTGTTGACCTCACTGTTAGGAACTTTAGCAGCTCGTAGAATTCAGTCTCAGGATTGGTGTCATTTGCTTCAGATGAAGTCTGAGAAAGAGTTTAAGCTGTTTAGCTGCATCAAACACAGACGTCATGTTTTCATCAGTACACCTTCCTAATAAACTGTTACCAACATAACATTATTTGGGACAAACATCTCCATCCAAGCTAAATATGCAACATCCTTGGAATGAAACGTTTCAATTTTAAGTGTTTCCATCTGATAAACATTGCTTTACTTGGGTTGTTTCACCTGAAGATTGCTATTAGTGCTGCTTTTGTTGTCACTTACATGTCTTTTTTAGTTTCCTTAAAATTACACCAAATTTGTGTATATATTTAATACCTTTTCAGCTTTCCTTACCTCAAGTTCTAATAGGTCTGTAGCTGTTATTGAAAAAGAAAACTGGATTTGCATATTCAGTGAATGGGCAGTAATTGGGATTCTGACAATAACCACAGTAACACATAAGTGGTCATGACCACAATTTCTGCTTTCTGTGCTTTCTTGTGTGCTGCTTTTAAGGGGAAATTTGGCTTATAGCATTGTATTTGGGGAAATATAAACAGACATCCTTTCAAGCTTCCACTACTACTTCTCTCCTGGTCATCATTTAATTGGGCAAATGGTACTGATTCCCAAGTTCAGTTCTTAAGCTTTGCCTTGTTTTCTTTTCTTAAAGTTGCACTTTTTTGCTAATGTGAGGCTGTTCAGAGTACCCTTGTGGGTTCAGGCTGTGGCTGGAATGAAAAGATAGATCCAGCACAGGTCACTGCTGTACACACAGACACCAGGGCAGGGCAGGGCAGTGGCTGATCCCCTCAACTGTGTGAGGTCAAGCCTGGTTAGAACACAGCTGGTTCACTCAGGGGCTGGAAGAACATCACTGCAGGTGGCAACTGGGTAAGCACTGCTGCAGGAGGGAAGAACATCCTCCTTTCTCTTTACTTCATTAGGAGAGAGGCTCAAACGTTATTCGAGGCTTCCTTAAATCACTTGGTTCAAAAGCATTTTATAGTTTCAACATGAAATGGTTAATTATGGGTATTTGATGTTTACAGCCTATCTACCTGTACAATTCTTTTCTTTTCTGTTACTTTAGCAAACTTAAGGCATTTGCTCTGCTACTGGAGAATACATTTTTTTTTCCACAGCCCAGAGCCACCTTATTGTCTCATGTCATTGTTCTTTATGTGTGGCTAAACATTTCTGTTCTCTTTGCCTAGTTAAAATCCACGTCTGAAAAGGTGTTTGTAAAAACTGCTTTTTCTTTCTGTGCCTGGGTTACATGATGTTTATCTTTTGCCTCTTGTGGAAGCATTAAACATTACACTAATGAATGAATTGTAAAATATGGTTATGGAATTTGTGTGTATATCTCTCAAAAAAATTGTAGCTCCTCCCAATCCCCACATTTAAGGAGAACTAAAACCATGTGCCATTAAACTGACTAAACCTAAATAAAGCCTGAAAACTGAAAAAAAACCCCAGTGGAGATAGAGAAGACAGCGAGCACTATTTAGGAGAAGGGGCTAAAGGCTTATCTGGCTTAAAACAATTCAGTGTTACTGCAAACCAACCATTCAGACCTGGTGTAAAGTCCTGAAAGTGAAACTGCATTGCTGCCCCACCCTCTCTTGGTGCCCATCCTGCTTCCCTGCTCATCCAGGCTGGGCACCAGGGCAGGGCATGCAGCAGCTCCTGCTGATCCTGGAGCCTCACGTGGATATTGAGCTGAGAGTCAGGACACCCAACCTGGGAGCAGGAAAGCAGCCCTGACTCTCAGGGCAGAGCAGTTCAAGGTGTACTATGATTTCGTGAGCACACACACCAGATTTATCTGACAAAACCCAACTAAGAAGCCAACAAGTGACAGATATAAATCAATAGTATCAACACAGAGATCCTGCTACAGCAACCATGACTTTTGAGGAAAAGCTTAACACAAAACACTTCGGTAAGAAAGGGAGTCAAGATTTTTTTGGTGAGGGTAAAAACATCATCTCTTTTAATACACAAACCTTATTTCTGTACACGAGCAGCTCTGGTGAAGCACAGGAATACAGGTTCATCTGTAACTGAGAAATGTGCATTTCTCCCCCACGCCTCTCCAAGCACTAAACACCACAGTTAAACAGCACAGTCTGTGTAGTACTGAGACAGTCAGTATAACAGTGAGACACCAACACCACTACTTCATTAATCATCCACCATGGCTGACAGGGAGTGTCTCACATGAAAAGTAGTTTTTGAAGAGCTGTTAAAATGGGTCAGAACCACATCAGCATGGAAACACAGACTGTTGTATCAAAATCCTCTCTCCTTACACTGACAAATTTCAGAGGTGCAGATTTCCAAAGACTTTAGGCTTACTTTGTGAAAACACTTAGCATTTTTTAAACAGCACTTAGAACCAAAGAGGAGTACTCATTTAATCACCTACTGGATCATGTTCTTCATTCCAGCAGACACGCTGTGCAAAGTTCTATCCAAGTTCAAAAAACTGGTAATTCCTTTTAATATTAGGCCTACAAACCCCATGCCCAGTGTTTACTATTTGAGTTTTGATGGGTTAGTGAGGTAAGTAAAGATCTGCTAATGAACATCTTGGCAGCTCAGACTGAAAAACAGAACGTGCTGTCCCATCTCTCATGGATGTAACACTGGCTGGCTCAGAGCAAAACATTACCTGGTGGTAATGACACACTGGTCACTGGAAAAGCACACAGCCCCATCCAGGCTAATTCCAGTGACACATCCCAGCAGGAAAAGATTTTAGTCCTTAAAGAATATTGCTGTATGATAAATTCTAGGCCTTGGAATCAAGCATCTGAAGAAATGGCAGTTAACAAAAATTCAGTTTTGAAATGACTGATGTTTAAGACACACTCATAAAGCAGAATTCTGTTCACCCATATAAACAGGTGAGGCTAAAACCTCTGGCAAGCTATCTTCAAGGATGATTTAACAACAGAAGCCCAAAGAAAATACTTAATTACTGTCATATTACTTCCATTACAGAGTGTGTGTGAATACAAAATTAAAGCACTATGTATATATGCAGAATAAGGATTAAGGCCAGCCAGGTTAACATACAGCTCCTACTAATATCAAACACCCTTAGAGCTTCCTGAGGGGGCTGTTCTTCCAGGATCTAGCTGGATGCAAAACACAAAGAACCATAGCCAATATGTTCCTTCCAAAAATAATGCATTTGGCACATACAGCTCTACAGGGGTGGGATTGAACAGCTCCGTTCAAACCTGTGACACAGAGATCTCAGTGGTTGCCCTGGTTTCCAGAACTGGAAAGAGTATGGATTAGAAAACCTTTCTAATTATGTATAGCATTTTCTTTAAAAGAAAGATAAGGAAGGTAAATATACCATTTCCCACAGAAAAAAAGAACCATGCCCATCACATTGATATGATGCCTAAACTTGAAACCTAGTAAATATAAAGGTTTGCTAATTGCTCTGGTACACCTACCTCCTGCTGTGCCTGTCAACTGGTCATTTTATCCATTCTAACTGCCTGATCTGTTAATGAATTCCTCTTCCATTTCTGCCTTGGCTTCAAAAGATCCAGATAAGCCAAGTAACTAGACAGAGGAAACAGTTACATAAATTACATATTTCGGTTCTTCCTTAAAACGAGGAAAATTAAGAAAAAAATATATCCTAAACCTTAGTATTCTTAAACTTTAAAATACCATCAGAAATATGATGAAATAACTTGGGGAACAAGTGTATCACACTTCTCTGAAAATAAAAATCCTTTCTCTGAACAAACCTGCTCTTCATTATTGTCCTCTCAGAATCAGAGTTGTTTAATTTTTCCCATCAGTGCAGAATGTTCCAATTTACTTGTGTACCTAGAAGACATCAAATGAGAGCCAGTTCTGGTTTTTTTTTGTTTTTTTTTTTTTTAATGAGCTGCATTGAGGTACCTTGTTGATACCACCCTTCAAAGTTTAAGAGAGCTCTGACTCACAGTGCCACACTTTTAACCACACCAACTGTACAATGCAATTGTATTGGGATCAAAACTCAGTTTTCAGACTTCTGTGGTACTACTAAAGCCAAGAGATTCTTTAAGCTTAACTCTGACATTTCTTCCAAAGTAACTTTATTGCACAATTCATACACAAAGTTTAATATAGTGGAATGTTCTTAGCTATTAATACCATCTCTAATGTTTAAGTTACAATTTCACATTAAACCTGTAAGAAATGTTCACTTAACACAACAAAGTTAATTTGTCCTAATGCCCCCCACCAACAGCTATTTGCAGTAATTCACATTTTTAAGGTCTAGCTTCTGGAACTCATTGCCATATCCATGCCAATGGATTCCCTTTCCAGAATTGTTTGCTAAATGTTGCACTTCAGACTAAGTAATATCAACCAGTACCAAATTACTAGTTTTTCAGTGTTAAAGTATCTATTTCTCCATATAACATACAGTACATATATTTTACAAGGCACACATTACAGTATCTACATCACAGCAGTGTGAATTACAGCAACTTAATTTAAAAAAGCTGTACAGAATACAAAGTTTACTTTTTCACTATTTAAATATTTTTTTCATTAGTTTATATTGTAATTGTCATTATGCTGCAATTAACAATCTGTTTGCATCATTATAAAATTACATTTTAAGAAGTTCATGTAAGTTCTCAGCAGAAAGTCAACTTACAAAATCTCAGTCAGTATAATTCTTGAAGTACTTGAAAAATAAAGTTAGCCTGAAGGTTTCATTTAGATGTTCTTTCTGTTCCAGTGATATAAAAAGTTTAAAAAATTCAAAGGTTATCTGAAAGTTCTGAACATGGACTAGTGCAAGCTCAAAAAGCAAAAAGAAGACAAACTGGTGCATGATTAGGAATATTTGCACATGTTTTAGTGGGAAATGCTGGGCCAGTAACAATTTCCAGCCCAAACAAATAGCCGCTTTTATGCAACCAAACACTCCATACATTTACTGAAGAATATCTCATTGCTATCAATGGCTTAAGAAAGGAGGAAAAAAAGAAAACAAAAACAAGAGTTCTCAGCTATATACACTCCTAAAAAGATTTTTCCATAGCTAAATACAAATTTATACACTAAGCCATACTGGCTCTCAGAGGACACACACATGAGGGGTACACTGCTTCTCTGTCTTAAAACCTATGATAAATCTGACGATGGTGTCACAAGCCAAGCTCAAACGGGTGCCATATGCTGTGCACATTCTTTAACAAATTGATGTATTAAGTTATTTTGCAGCCAATTAAGAAAAACAACCTAAATATGCATATCTACATGTGCACATGCCTTTTAGTTCAGAACCTGTCTGTGACAAAAGAACTTAAGCCTTATGGCATCACGGAATTTTAACAGATATGGTAAGGAAAAAAGCAGTCTCACAGTAAGCAAGATTTATGCTGATATTCCCTCAAATGCTACACTTAATTTTTTTAACTTGAGGTTACTGAGTGAGAAAAAGTAGTATTTGTTTATATATATATATATGAAAAAATTAATTCTCTACAGTAGCCATTAATTTCCATAACATGCACAAGAGGTTTAAGATGGGTTTCCTGAATACTACTGATTTTAGACTGTCTAAACTCCGCTCTTTAAAGACTTTATTCTACTAGACACAAAATACTGCTGCACTCCAGTTGTGACATCCCTTTTCCAAGCTGTCACATGCATATCTTGCTCCAAGCCACACTGTTGTTAAAGAAGTTTTCCTCTGCTACATAAAAGCATATTGCACTTGTAGATATAAAGTAGAGCACCCTTACTTAGATTATCACTTGTAACTCTTCAAATACCTTTTAACTCTGATCTCATCACTTCAAAAACTCAAGAGGAGCAGGTAAAACCACAGCATCAGATTAAACTACACCTTAAGTGCTAATTCAGATAAAGACATTCTCTTCAGAAATGCCCAATGTTTAGAAATAATTTTAGCTGTTCTTTATCAAAAACTACTGAGAAGCTGATTTACTGCTTTTAGGATTGTGTACGAAACTGTTTAATGTTTCCAAGCTAATAAGACTATGCTAAATATCATATTTAAAAAAATATTCTAAGAGATAAGTCTTGTTAGAAGAATAAGGGGAAGTGCACAAATACGTTTACAGACCTGCGTACACTCTCCAAAACAGATTTAAAATAATTAATACTAAAAGTCATAATAGATCAGATTAAGTACCTGTAAACACTAAGAGCAGCAATAACTTCCTACTTAAGAACACGCAGTGGGACATCTTCAAGTTTCAACAGTAAAATTTCAAATTAATAACCACTAGTGCTAACTCATCATCTTTATTCACATTAGCTGTGAATAAGGGACTGCCTTCAAGGGTAGGAACTGTGAGGTCAAGCCATCTGCCGTGGTTCATCTCTGTAGCAGCACGCTGTGATGCTCAAACAGTTTGCAGTTGTAGTTGTGCTGTTACAAGTTGCTTCATCGAGTAGTTGAACTGTTAATTAATATCAAACGATGTTGTTAAAGTAACCTGTGTTAATGATAAGAGAGTTTGCCGAGAGAACAGTTTAACAGCGAAGACTGCACACACAGAGACTTGCTCAGATACCCTGTGCTTTAGGAGAGCAGCACAGACTCACAGCAGCCAAGAGGAGAAGGAAAGGACAGGCTGTGGAAGAACAGCAAGGAGAGGTAAAACCAGACGCTCAGGAACACAAAAACTTCAAGTGGTTCTGCCATGATCATCCTGGTGGGCAGGGTCAGGGTCTGTGGGGCTGCCCCGCCTCATCCACCATGTTAAGGATGTAAGTGGCAATGTCATCTTCTGTAGGGGCCTCTGACACCACCCAGGAGTCTCCTGCCCCGGTCACCTGCCGGCGGCACACGGGACAGTTTCTGTGGCGGTCACTCCTGTCAGGAAGGCACAGAAATGAGGGGGTTTCACTGATGGTCTCTGGCTGGCCACAAAAAGCCAGAAGAGCCCCCAAACAGACAAACAAAACCTAAACAAAAAACAACCCAGTGAGAACTTCAAGAATGATCCCATTAACTGGATTTGGCCACCTATCTATTTTGTTCGTTTAAAAACTTCTTTCTTTGTGAGGAAGACTTCTGAATGGAGCGCCATTCTTTGAGTGAAAATTTGGAATCATGTTCCTCCTGATCATTTGCTCAGGTCAGACAGGATGCATCTGGCTACCTGGCCAGAAAGTTTAAATGGAAATTCACTGCCTAAACTACTTCTTCCTATCTTCAGGAATTCAGCTGAGGGCCTTAGAAACCAATCTCCTTAGGCTGCCTAGATAGAGAGATGAAGGAGCCTTTTCCTGGGTCATGCAGCCCACAAAAGTTTAGAACTGGCCCTCCAAGTCCCAACCCCCTCAAACACTTATGTTTGAGCTGGGAGCCTCTGTTATGTCTAAATTAAGAGGAGATCAACCTTAAAAATTACAGACCACAATAAAGCATGGTAGCATGGTGTAACTGGAACTTAGTGAGGAGTTCAGCTGATTCATCAGCCACGCAGCATGTAATCCACTCTCCAGCACAGTCACTAAACTGAGCCCTGTCCTAGACGTTAGGATATTTTCCCAAAGAGAGAAATGACTTGCTGTATTCTGAGATCCAGTGATATTTTACTATGTTTTCTCTTTGTGGAAGCCTGGTGTTCATTACAAGAGTAACTTCTTCAGTAAGTCTTTCAAAAAGCCACAAAACAAATTCTTACGCACCAATTACGTGTAAACCCACTTGCATTAACTATCCAAAAACCCCCTTTTTTAACAGAACAGGTCTGTGTCCCCTAATGCCAGACTGGCAGGACACTTCCCTAATCCGTGAATGCCTCCATGGTCAGACAAGAGCTGTGTTCCTCCACAGAAGAATTTTTCTCTCCCACTTTTCCAAGAACTGGTGTATCAGAGATGCAGAAGCTGAAAAGGTGTTCAATTTACTGTGAAGCTGAACATTGTAAGCTACACCTTATATATATAAATTTGAAGGTGCTGCCATTGAGAAGTAGTATCTTTCTGGAGGAGTCTGATATATTTAAGTCAGTAAATGCTGTGCTATTTATCTGAAGTGAAAACATACCATATGGAAAAAAATCCCTCTGATAGTTATTTCCCAAGTTAGTGACAGACAGTCCAACTTGCCTTCATATTTGCACAGTCTTAACAAGCCTTAAATGAGATTTTGTGAAGCATTGACATGCCAGCATCTGCATGTACCATCTTCTCAAGTTTCTGAGCAAGACTATAAAAATTCAATTTTAGAAGAGTAAAAAGATGTTAGAAACTACAAGACAAATTCTGAAGAGCACTTTCACATCTCTTTTTACAAAATTTCCTGCTCTCCTGCTTCAGTCTGATTTTACTCAAGCTTGTTATGTATCATCTGTACATTAGCTTGGAAATATCTTCAGACATTAAACTACATGGCAACCATAGAATCTGTCAAACCAAACTGAAACATGCATACTATAAAATAATTCATATCCTTTCATCTATATTACCATTTATCAATGCATTTCTGGCAGAAGCTGTGAGCACACGGCAGGATTAAATCAGCACGCCCATCCATGCAGATGCAACATTCCTCTTCATCTGTCAGCTGTTTAACCCTGCAGAAGAGAAGACACTGTTTTCTTTCAGATGTTTGATATTTATGCCCCAGTAACTACACCAGTTACTACATTATTCATAATAATTAGTGATGGCCAGAAAGAAACACCTGTGCTTTTAATCTGTGAATGGACTACTTATGTCATCCCAGCCTATGTCAGCAGTGAACTAAACTAAGCCAGAATGTGCATTTATTTCTTGTGTCAGGCTTTTGTGTTAGTATTTGGGTCAGGTGCTCTTGGTGTTGCCAAGGGTTCTGGAAATCCCTTTTGGTATCAACAAGGAAGTGTGAGGAGTATGACTGGGCAGAAGAACAGAAACACTGTTTACATTAAAGGCAGGAGAAGAACCTGCCTTCCTGTCACTGCACATCAGCCTGAACTAGTTCATAATGAACTTTGCCAAATTTCTGTGTGCTGGTTTATATCCCAGACACAAACATGCATGTCAGGAGGATCACTACCAGAATGCACGTGCACTCATTTCACATGACATCAAAATGCCAGAAGGTGAACTGCTCATTAGATTGAAAAGGCTGATTTTAGCTTGCAATATGCTCCATATGATTGCTTCTCAATTAGGACTCTCAAGATGACTGTTACTACAGCTTTTCCAGTTAAACTCCCAGGTGTTTCTGTTGGTGGGGAAATTTAATAATTATCTCACTACCCAAGACAGACATTGACATTTTATATCTTTTTCCCAAATAACAGATATATGTATCTAATGCTCTTAACAGGAGGATCTCAAATACTTGCACCATCGAGACTTCTCAAGTGTGAAAAGGTGCAGAGAATCCTCAGTTTTCACTGGCCTAACCAGACGTGGAAAGTTCACTACTTTATAGTCACAGCTCAGTTTCAAAACAACCAAGGAAATGTTCTAAAATGCTTGGGTTTTCCAAAAACCCTGATTTGGGAACCCCTTTTCTGACCTGAGGGACAGAGATCATGTTCTAGAAAAAAAAAGCATTTCAGGAGTCAGTCCACCTCAATGACTGCTGACCAGACCATTTTTGCTTAGCCATCTAAGGGAGCTTGTCAAATTCATTTTTGAACTGTACAGAATAGCCAGCTACTGAACAGCAGTCAACCTGCCTTTGTTTTATCTTTCAGTAGGTCCTTGGGGTTTCCTTTTCAATTTACTTTTGGAGAAATAACTTTAAAATGACAGATTTTTTTTTTACAGATGGTAATTTGCATACAATGAGGACAACAGTTTCCAAAAGCCTTCTCACTGTGTTCTTTAGACCTGTTCCCTCTCATTTTCCTCCCCCATGCAATGCTGAGTACTAACCTTCAACAGCACTTGAATTTTTCAGATTTGCTGCTGTCTATACAAGCAATTATACAAGGCCTATTTATAAAGTTTCTGCAAAGCCAGCTTTAGTCACAGGACTAAGTTCCTGAAGAAACAGTAAAATAAAGGAGTGACAGACTAAGGAAATGCTTATTATCAGAAAGCATAAACCACTTAAGCATATTTTGAATGCTGTGAATAGGAAGAGGATGTAGAAAAATGGGGTATTATTCTAGGGGAAAAAGTTAAGGATTAAACAGATAACACTTGCTATTTTTAGATAGTGAAGGCTAACTTTGCAGAGCTGAAAAATGTTGAAAGGTGAGAAGAACTGAGGCAAATGGGTGCTTATCACAGAAAAATACACAGATTTCATTGGTGTAGAATACCTGAAGGTGCTTCAGCCTGTATTTTCCTTAGTAACTTGAAAAACTTAGCTAAGACACAAACTCACCAAAATGCATCATATTAACAAAGCATACTGTTTTTATTTGTGAATTATACTGCCTCAAGTGATGAAGTTTACAAACAATAAGGATGCTCATCTGCCCTGTTTCCAAGCCTGAAAAACTGAAAAAGAAACTCACACAGGAAACCTTTTATCTTCCTCATTGACTTTAGCAACATATAAAGTTGTTTTGCATAAGTATCTGGGGTCTATGTTGTTTGGTTTGTCTGTTTGAAGCAAAAGGCCATTTCCAGAAAAACCTGTGCTCTGGCATAACCTTGAGAAAGCAATTTTCCTGGTCTTTCTCAAACATCTTCACAATTTAAAGGAAATTAAATGAAAATAATAACTTCTGCAATCCACTGACTCAGAAAAGCCAGTGGTCTCTATGGAGTGACAACACAGGTGACCCTTTTTCATTCCAACAGCTGAAGTGTGACACTCAGGCTGTTCCATTAAAATACCTGGCTGCCAGCTCTTCACTGATGAACACAGAGAACTCTACCATTTACTACCTCTTCTTGTAAAACCTAGCTCAACCTCACTTTAAACTGAGTTAGAACCCTGAACTTGTTCAGGAAAAGTAAGGAATTACTGGTAGCAGCAACGCTTCCACACTGGGAAAGGGTGACAGGCTTCTTGCTGCTACATTCAGTTTGAACTGAAGTTATTGCAGGTGTTGACCTCAGTCTTTTGTTCTTCCTCTGGTTAACAAAGCAGAAGGTTAACATGAGTGTGACAGTTCACATTTTTCCAGTCTTACAAGTTAAATTATGACCATAACTGATGGGTTTCTAGTGGCAACAGATGGGAACTTTCACGTGCCAAAATGTAAGAGGAAGAGAAAGTTTAAGTGGAACAATAACAAAATCCGTTTAAACAAACACTGTCAAAGCCCCTGGATTTGTAGCTGCAGCTGATTTCATTTCCTCCCATTTCCTTATTCAGGAGATTCAACATATACCATGTTTATATCAGAACTGATCTCTGAAAGGGTTGCTCTGAAGCTAAGGTATGGTAGCACCATATTTCAGGATTTCACCCAAGTGCACTGCAGCTCCCTTGGTGCAAGGAAAGGTGTCTGTTCATGTTTGGTGATGGTACAAAGCCTGCAGCTGCCAAGAGCCAGCAGGTCTCATCAACAGGTGTTTGTAGCTCAGGTTTGAAACACAACTCTCAAAAAGCTTATGCTGTAACTGGGGTCAGAAGCCAAAGTGTATCAAAATACCTTCCCATCCACAAGCTGGCCTGACACGAAGACAGAGACATCCAACTCTCAGCAGCTTCTTCAGAAGTATCACTCTGTGCAAGAACTCCTGCTGCTTGACTGGTGATGTCTTTATAAAGTTGAGTGAACTGATATAAGTTCAAGATTCTAGAAGCTTCCACGATGCCACTTGTTTTATTTATCTTAAGATATAAGAATTGTTTACAATTACTTGTCAGATTTTAACTTGGCATTGCTCAGAATGTTTGCAAAACACTGCAGTTCTCCTGTAATGCAGCTGTCCCCTTCCTAAGTGTCCTTCAGCACACGAACAAGCTGCAGTCTGCCTCAGCAAGAGCCAGGACTGCCCACAGCTGTTGCAGCATGAGGAACACCACAGGCAGCACCACCCTTTCAGGGCAAGGCAATTGCCATCACTGCTCAAATGGATTCAGGTGTGAGTAGGGACTTACTGCCCAAAACACTGGGCTGAACTCAGAACCAAGCACAGGCTAATCAGTCACTTGATACCTGAACTCAGCATTGCCTGCAGTGATGGCTGCCTTAATGAAAACTAGGAGTGAACAGGAAACTACTAACTGTTGGTTTCAAACAGAGTTTGAGGGTTGGCTTGTTTAACCACATGTTAAGATTGCTCAGGGGATTCGGGATCATTAAAGGACTTTATGTCATAGGATAGAGGGGAAAAATTCCTCATTAGACAGAGCAAATTTCGTAAGTTTTTGTCATAAAATACAAGATTAAACATTTAGATTGGTTTTCTAAGGGATGAGACCATGTACAGGCACACTAGCTCAACTAATAATGCCTGGAAGACCTGATTAATTTCTACTACTAATTTCAAAATCTACACTTTGCAGTTTGTTTTACCATTGGATTGCGTGACCTCACAAATCACTTGCATTTTTAACTAAAGGGCTGTAAATGCTTCACTGGAAGGCATCACTCCTTTAAACTTGATTATGAAAATGTTTTTGTTGCCATGATTTTTGCAGAAACTTAGAATTTAGACTTAATATATCTATGAATACATCATTTGTATCAAAACACATTAGCAGGTGTTGGATTTTACAAGTAAAACTGACAGTCCTCAAATCTTTGCACACAACCTGCCCATCAAATTAAAATGTTCACACTTACTTTGGTACATATTATCCTAACGATCACCTTCCAGAAAGCAGAAGAATCAGACCCAGGCTGCACTTCAAACAACAGATGTTTGTCTTGTCCAGAAGCCAATTTTGCAGTACTGAAACAAAGCAACATCAGTTTAACACCATGTGCTGGACCTGCAGAGATCAGCAGCCTCGGCCAAGTGGGATTATTCATGGCTCACCTGTCTGCTCTCTGTCCTTAAAAGAGATTTTAGCAATACTGCCCAGGGGCATCAAAGTATAGTGTAATGACCTTCTCAGCATGTCATGGAATACACAATCCATGTCACTTTAAATTGCACAGCAAACTTCAGAAAATGTTGTGCAAATCTTTTGATCCAGCATCAGCAAGCAGGTGTACTTTACAGACATTTAAATTCATATATACTCTCACTGTTCATTACACTAATCACACAGTCTTGTCTCCAAACTGAAAAGGTTATCTCCTCAACAGGTATGTAAAAAAAAAGCCTGTGCATACCAGCATATGCTGATGAGGTGTATTTCTGTTAGTATATATTAATAATGAGGTAGTCAGGTGAATGTGCCAGGTGACCTAAGATTTTTTTCTTTCATGGAACACAGACACAATGGTCTATTCCATAGGAATCAGAATACATTCAGGCTTAAGTAAACACTGGAAAGAAAGAAACCACTTGAATAACAGTATTTTGCAATGAATTATACTGATACATGCCTGGAGTCTCAGGCAAAACATCAGCTTATGTTCCTCAAAATCTGTTTGTGTCTACCCAGAAGACAGATATGTCTTCTTCAAGGTCATTCACAGAAGTATGACCCTCTCCAAGATAATTTCTAAACTGAATATAAATTCACATTTTAGTTAAACAGCAAACATTACAAAGCCCTTATTCAATGTGTGCATGTTTCCACTTCGTTTTATCACTTTCATTTTATACCATAAATACAGACTAAAAATGACAACACTGCTCTTTTGCTCATTTCCTTTTACTGTCATTTACTGGTCAAACAAAACGCAGGCTATAAAAAATCTGACAAAAAAGCAGCCTCTTGTTTGGGATTATCTAGGTCACTGGTTTGGGACAGTGAGATACATCTCATCCTTAATGAGGAGCAGCCTTGCATGTCTGCAGAGGTGGCAGGGCTGGTCACAAACAGTTCTGTCTCAGGTGCCACCCTCCTCATGCAGATCTGCTGTCCCTACCAGGCTCCCATTGCTCCTTCCTACCCAAACTGACAGGCAGAGAGGAAGCAGCACTGCATCTTCAGGTGGAAGGGAGAACAGTAAGGGACACGGGTGATACTAACAAAAAGATGACAATAAATCACCTCTGGTGAACTTTTAAGAGAGAGCAACACTTGCTGCGAGAAGAGCACTGGAAAAAGTGAATTTAGGGAGGAGAAAAGGCTTTGGTTTTGAAGTGTAACTACAACTATTATAAAAACATTAAAAAATGAAGGGAACATTTCAAAACCATTGGGCCAGTTCTGGCTTAGCCAGCACACAATAATATATTGCATACAAGGTCTCTGTAAAACACAAAAAAAGAGAAAGAAGCAAAGTAAGGCTTACATATCATTGAGTTCAGCTACTCTTCCCAGAAACTCTTCATAGGTTAGGAAACCGCTTTCTTGAACCAAAGAGGCATGCTTTGCTACTTTTTCTGGCAACTTGTTAATTACAGTTTGTGTGTGGTTTGAAATCTGTTGACCCATGGTGAAGTTCTTCACCTCAGTTCTGCAGGGAGAAGTTCTCATTCAAGGTGTAGAGTCTCTGCTAAAAATATTTGAGAGAGTTACATTTGTGTGTTTGTGAGTGGCTACTCCCTCACTTTCTTTGAGCCTACAGTTATAATTATTCCACACACAAGTAACACAACCTGAACAGTCAAATGAGAAACAATGCAGAACACTTTGAAGAGTCTGGAATGTAGCATTATAATCTTACTAAAAATGTACTATTTTGCTTACAGCAATACTTAAATTTAATAGATAACTTTCCACACAGATTCAGCTCCAACACACACATATATAAATATATCTAATGGAATGGAAAAAAAACATCTTAAAATGACAATGGTAATTTATGACAATCTTTGTTTATTCTAAATATCTGTGCATGTGAATATCAGAATGTCTGCAAATAAGCACATCAATGTTTGTTTATACATAGACATCACATTAGGAATCAGCTTTCTTACATCAAACTTACATTGGCAGATCAAAAGTACTCCCACAGCATTCTGAAACTGGTAAGCCAAGGAATCCATGTCAGTATAAACCAATTTAGAGACCTCCCTATCTGCACAAAACACTCAACTTTAGGATGTATTATAGAACTGACTTGCTCAAATGTCTCCAACTCCAACTTACTTCATCTTTCCTTCACACCCAAATCTTTTTTCCCCAAAGGTCTGCCCAAGGACTAATGCCATGCCCTCTGAGTATTTATCTACTTACTCCCCTTGATCCCTGTGCATTTGACTTCCCCCGAAATGGCTCTTTGCAGAGGCATTTGTTTGTCAAGCAGACCAGTTGTGTCAGGCCCTTTTAAGACTTCTACACAGAGAGGTGTGCGAGGGCAAAGCCAACTGCAGAACATCCACCTAAACTCAAACACGGAGCAATCTGACAGTAGCTGCGTTACAACCTCCTCACGAGAGACATCGCAGAGAAAGCAGCACTGCCCTGCAGGCAGCTGTAGCAGCACTTGGGCTTAACCCCACCCAGAACAAAATTTACAGCTATTGTGTTCTCTTCACCCCGGTGTGAGAAAAACACACTGAGCTCCTGTCAGAGCCTGCTGAAGTACTATGCCATTTCACCACAGTAAGCTTCCAATTTATGGTTGGAATTGTGACCAGTTTCTGTTCGCACACAGATATTCTCCGCCTCCAGCCACTTTTCTCCTTCCCGATAAGGCTCCAGCCGCCTCCCGCCCCGCTCTCCGGGGAGTGTTTGGTGAGCACACGCCCAGGCCACACAAGCCAACAGCACAACCTGTCACCTTCCAGACACCTCCTCCCGGATCTCCCAGCCTTGTGCTCCCCCGGGCTTCGGAGACAGCACCGTGCCTTGGACGGGCCTGCCGAGCTCAGCACCGCAATCCCAGCACTGAAAAGTTTGGGGAAAAACCCCTGCGAGGGTGTCTGCAGAACTGGGTATCGGGAAAAGTTTCACCCCGAGGGTGGAAGAGCACTGAGTCTCTCCAGAAAAGTGGTCACAGCACCAAGCCTGACAGAGTTCAGGAAGGGTTTGGACAAGACTCTCAGGCACATGGGGTGACTCTTGCGGTGTCCTGTGCGGGGCCAGGAACTGGACTCTGATCCCTATGAGTCCCTCCCAATAAGGTATATCCTGTCACTCTATGAAATGTTCCCTGTTGTTCACCCTTCAAGACCCGACACACCCCGTGTCACCGCAGATCCAGGAGGCGCCCCGAGCGGCGCGGATGGGCCAGGGCACAGCCCCTCATGGCCCCGGCGCGCCCCGCCCGCCCTCCCCCGGTGCGGGCCCTCAGCGCCGGACGCGGGACG
>JANPWX010000452.1:111669-224621 GCA_024734555.1 Trochalopteron elliotii | reverse complement strand
TAGAATCACAGAGTTAATTAGGTTGGAAAAGACCTCTGAGAACATCGCGTCCAACCTATAACCGAACACCACCGTGTCAATTAGACCATGGCACTGAGTGACACATCCAGTCGTTCCTTGAACACCTCCAGGGACGGTGACTCCACCGCTTCCCTAGGAAGCCCATTTCGATGTCTGATCAACTTTTCCGTGAAGAAATTCCTGCTATTGTCGGACCTGAACCTTCCCTGGCACATCCTATGTCCTCTCATCCTGTCACTGCTTTCCTGGGAGAAGAGATCGGCCCCCTCCTGGTTACAGCCTCCTTTCAGGCAGTTGTAGAGAGAGAGATAAGGTCATCCCTGAAGCCTCCTTTTCCCCAAGCTAAACACCCCCAGCTCCTTCATCATAGTTGTGCTCCCGACCCTTCCCCAGCTCCATTGCCCTTGTCTGGATTTGCTTCAGCCCCTCAGTGTCCTTCCTAAGGAGCCCAGAACTGGGCACAGCACTCGAGGTGTGGGCTCACCAGTGCCCAATACAGGGGGACAATCACTGCCCTGCTCCTGCTGGCCACACTATTATCCATCCTAGCACACAGCAGAAATGCTGCATAGAGTTGGTTTATTTAAAAAACACTCTGTAGTAGCCAGACTGACAAAAACAGGATCACTCTTCACTTTGCTGCACCCTCAGCAGACGCACACTCAATGCTGCACTGCCCGGGGTTTACAGTCCCTTCCCTCTTAACTGTGAGCTCTATTAAATAGTGATTTAAATGATGCTTAATGTAGTCTGAGTGCCTGGCTCGGTGGGATCATCCGAGGCCACAGCTGCTGGTGCAAATCCCAGTCTGCAGGGAGGATGTGGGTGGTGGATGTGACTGGAAAAGGTCAATGCTCACTGACCTTTTCACAAAAAAAACCCAACACCCATAAAGGACAACAAGCCATTGAGAAACAGACATCCTAGAACATCCTCTGGGTCATCCACATCCTGATGCTGCAATATTTAATTCTAGTCCTTTTTTTTCCCCTTAATTTAAAGAGGAGAAAAGGAGTAGTACTTCCCCTTCCTGCCCACTTCTGTTCACACATGGACACACGTACTTCCCACAACAAAGTCATTCCTATATTCCAGGCAGGGATTGGGCTGGACTGGAAACCTTGTTGTATTTCCTGCAGGCCAAGCACCCCTCTTGCCCAAGGTCAGCTAACATCTGTAGCCTCAGTGTGGGAATCTGAGTTGTGTTACTGTCAAGTGACAAGTACAGACTGTGCTCCCCTGCTTGGTGGGACAAGGTATTTGTCCAAGGTGCTTGAGCAGCCCTGGCACATCAAGGAGCTTCAGAATTGTTGAGAAGGTCTCGTTAAAAAAAAAAAAAAAAAAAAAAAAGGCAGAACACTTGAGAAAAATCAGAAACATACTGAAGAATTTCTCTTAAGTCTCTGCTACCTGTAGTTAAGGGTTTGGTGTTTGACACTCTTCGTCTGGATACTTAAATAAATGTTTCCTGCTTGTAGAAGTGCATCCCTTGCAAATTCATTAAACAATGAGCAGGAATATTCTGTACTTTCCAATTCCAATGTGACTGAGTAGAGCTCACGACATAGAGAAAATATCAAATACAGACAATATCAAATGCAATTGTTGATTAGTACTTAGAGCAGCCTTTACTTCATACAGAGCAGTGTAACAGCTCCTTTAGCCCTTGTGGTGTTGGCAGAAATTGTGTCGTGGAATGCAGGGGCAGATCAAACCATGTGCATTGATCAGTATGAGTGGGAAGGTTGGGATGAAAGCTGAGTTTTTAAGGTACATTATAAAAAAAGACACTTAGAGTTTAAGGCAATATCTCATTAAAACAGGATGGATTTTTTTAGCAAGTAAACAGTTCAGGGGAAAAAACGCCCTTATTCAGCTCTAAAACAGAAGCAACATTATAATTCTCTTGGCTGTAGGGAAAAGAATAGAGAAACAGGTAATTTCTAATCTCTAAAACATGGAGAGGCAGAAGGGAGATCTAAAAAATTTCCCAAACTACCTGGAATCCACTATGATTGTCTGTGTCCTTAGGCCCATTTGCTACTCTGGCACCTTCATGACTGGTGGCTGAGGCTTTTCCTGATGGCCTTACTTGTGCTGTCTACTCCTCACAGAGCACTTCCATTCAGGATACAAGGTGTTACTGTGATGTTTTGCAAGGAGAGAAATTACTTAACTGGCTGGGAAAGCTGTGTCTAGTGCTGTCCTCTGTTGCACATTTTTCTGCTAAAATTCTGCTGCTGGACATCTGAAATGAGCAGTCCTTAGAGCTGTACTGAATCACTTGAAGCAATAAAATGTTTCTGAACTATCAAAACACCCTCCCAAAAAAAAAAAAAAAAAACAACCAAAACCAAAAAAACAAAAACCAAACGCCCAAACCCACCAAAAAAACCCCAAACAAAAATCTCCCACAAAACAGCAACCCAGGGAATTTCTAAGTATGATGTTAGAAACACACTATAAATCATTACTTCTGGAATGTATAAACACTGGGCATTTTAAAATTTATGTGAATGGAAAATATCAAAGTTCATAACCCAGTGTACTACACTGTTGAAAACACAATATAGGTGAGCAGTTCTATTGCTATTTTAAAAATTATTATTATTATCTAAGACTATGTTTTTCAAGTTGCCTGATGAAGGAAAAATTCCTTTGGCATAACAACCTCCTTCACACATAAAGATATCTAAATTCTTTGTTCAGGAAAATATTTGATAAACTGCTAGTGTTGTTATTTTATAACAACTAATTACTTCTGTAACATTAAGGTTATATCAATTCTTTTTACCATGAGACAGTTTTCATGAGAATAAATTGTCCAGACAAACATATCCACCACAGTTTATTTTTAAGGGAGTGCTGGAGACATCCCAGACAACCTGAGACCTTTATTATGAATGTCACACTTAAATAGACACAAGAGATCTCCAGTGTAAGTCTTGTTCAAGGGCTTTTTTGTCCCCCTCTGTCAAATATCTGATGTGGAAGAATGTTAATGGTTTCAATAAATAAAACAGTAAATTATGATACAAGGAAGGTATCAAAGTAAGTTATTGCTGTATATATATATATATTTATATATAAACATCAGCATCTTTGTACCCTTCTTTGGGTATTTGAATGACAGTGGGTTAATCCTTTGAGTTTTTACTCCCTTGTAAACAGAATTGTTTCTCCTGTTTGTAAACAGACATTTTTTAAAGCAGCATGCAACTACTGAATAGAAATAAGCTAATCTACATGAGGAAAAACTACAGCGTCAGCATTTTAGGCTAGCAGACATCCTCCTGCCAGATATCCAAAACTTTTTGTTATATATTGATCTGAATTCCATGCAAATAGTTAATGTAGTGCATGTTGTTAATAGCATATTCCTAATTGCTTCTTTATTAAAGATGAAAAATGAGCGGTAATATGGATTCATAGAATTTATTTCAAGTAAATAAGATACCGTGTTCTTCTGCAAGAATATTTGTTGCCAAAGATGTAATTATTAAAAAACAAGGTGTCATATGTGAAAGACAGAGAAAATATGAGTATTTACAATCACTTATGTTTAAAAGCACTGCTAAGTTCCATGTGCTTCATTTTATACTTCCATCAAGAACTGTACATTCTTTCCTTTAAACTTCTGCTTCTAAACATTTTACTGTGGCCTCAGGCTTAGTTTTACACTCTTCTACCTTATTTCCATTATTCTGTGTTTCCTTCTCAGGTGTTTGGTCATTTGATTTTGTCTCTTTGAGAGCAGTAGTCACAACTGTTTCTTTTTGCTGATTCTTGTTTAAAAATGGTAAGGTTTTCTTGTACCTTTAAAAAGAAAAAAAGATAGTGAAGCAGAAATACTGACATAGTTTGGTAGTATCACTCAAACAGCTGGAATTAAATTACCCTACTCAAGCAGAAGTCTCTCAGAGGATAATGGCATGCTAGATCATTGTGCTTTCTTCAGCAGTGTGCTTTTAAAAGAAATCCTTTGGTATTTTTTAAAAAAACAGACAACATATATTCAGGATTTGTGGTACACAATGATAAAGTTGTCTGGGCTAGGGTGTGAGAAGTGCACACTTTTTAGTAGTATTTATTGATGCACTGTATTGAAAGTCTAAATTTGACAAATGAGTTCAACATTTTTTTTTTTCTGAGCAAAATCATAGTGCAATAATAAAAACTTGCACCTTGAGTGTGACATAGTGAAAAAAAAGGATAAAACTGCATAAATAGGCTTATGTATGAGCAGATGCACATTTCAGTGTTGCTATTTTGACACACTTGGAAATGTTTCACACTAGGCATAGCTGACCAATTAAAAATAGGCAATATTTTTTGTGTGTTCCTTTTCTAAAGCAGGGAGTGGCAACAGCAACAAGAAACTTACCTGCATAAAAACAGGGTTTAAGATTTTTTAAATTTGTGCAACACTATTATGTCATCATCATTACTTCTCTCCTCTTTAGCATGTATTTTAAATATTCAGTGCTTGCACTCTAGGAGTTAATTTGGTCCAAGAGAGAAAAAAAAAAAAAGCAACTTACTTTTTGACATAACAGACTCCTAGAACAACTGAAATAATGAAGAAGATGATTGCCAGTACAAGAAGTGCAGTGGGAATACCTGGAGATAAAAGTGATATAAGCACGGAGTTTTTATTTATGTACTTAAAGCTGATGTTCTGAAGGCTTAAGAGCAAAAATCTGGATTCTTCTAAAACCAGCCTAGTATAAGAGTACATACACATGAACTAAAGAATAGAATATTAGGAAGATCACAAGGTGAATTACTCCTGATCATTTCTTTCAGGATAGACTAAAACTGGTATTTAGGCCATCCCTGACAGATATTTGTCTAATCTGCTCATTGGAGGATTTTTGCAACCTGCTTAGAGAACACATTATTGTGATTATCTATCCTTACAGTTAGCATGCTTTTCCTCATATTTAGCCTGTTTCTCCACTGCTGTGTATTAGGATTGGTTACTCACACCTCATATCTCGAGAGCAATTCTCCTTAAAGCTTTCTTGGCTTCTTTTGGTTTTAAGAGCCTGGTGAGTTTTCCATTACACTGAGAGTATTTGCTAAGTTTTTTTTTTCAGGAATTTATTTACACCGTTTTGTATTAAAACTTATCATAAAGTATAAAATCAGATCTTAGTTCTTCTTAAAAGCTCTTTTAAAATCCTCTGCCCTGTAAGCTTTGTTCTGCAAAACAATAACACTCCTATTCTGCCTCCAGGGTCAGCTATATCAAAATGGACAGTGGAGCAGAAAACAAAAATAGCAGTGAACAGTTTGACTACTAACTTCTACATCATTTAATTTTCATTAAATAACTACCACATAAGGCCTTTACCTCCAAAAACAACAGCATCATTCTTAAAGGCCAGGTGGGGGGTGTGCTTGGAAGAGTCAGTGGGCGAGTGCTCCTCTGGCACTGGTGTGGTGGGCCCCTCTGTTGGTAAGATCGTTTCAGTCACACATATGACACGAAATCTCTTTCTCAGGAATTGTTCTGACTCAGTCACAGCCACAGTGGGCACTGCAGTGATGTTCTCAGTCAAATCAGAGGCTGAATATGCAGTGAAGTCCCTTGATGCAGTTGATGAAGGAAATGTGGCTGTAGGTGGGTCTGGGTGACATGAATTAATCTGGACATCTGCAGCAGAGAAAAGAAATACATGAAAGTTGTGTTGGATGCCAGTTTTGTACTTACTGCACACATTGAAATTGTTCCTCAGTCTTTCCCTTCTGGAAATTATTATTTTTTTGCTCACAAAAGTTTTACCCAAACCAGGCATTCCTATTTCAAATATGTGGTTACAACCTAGATTATACAGCTTTTATCATTACTCACATAGTTACACACTCCTTTGAGCAAGTGTGGTACTCATTTTATGATTCCATAACAATGACTACATTCCTCATGAAAACTAGAGTAACACTGCACATAAAACCCAACAGTATAACCTCCCACAGAGTAGGAAGCTTAACTGCAGATTCAATATTCAAAAAGTATTTCAATTATATAATATATATGTTCAAAATATATGCATATACTGTTGTTACTTGGAAAATTAATTTGATTTAATGTAAAAAAAATGTAGCCCACAAAAGTTTCAAATAAATCAGGCACCTGTGTGAGATAATAAAGAGATTTGATTCTAAATGGGGAGGAGAGGATAGGAAGTAAAAAACTTTAGATTTGAAGAAAAGTAAGTAATTTCCAGAAATTAAGTCATTTAATAGAAGTGGATGTTGTCTGTATAAAACTGTAGGTGCAAGTGAAGTTTTATATGGAATTGGAAAAGCTGAGTTCTGAATCAGGCTCCTGCGAAAATGTGAAAATTCAACTTGGCCAGTGAAATTCTGTATTGTGTAAAGCTATAAACATTTCACTAAGGTAACAACCAGGTTACAACAAAAATGACAGGGAAACGATGTATGTGCTGTTTTCCAAGTGAATCCTCACGGGAAGCCTGATGACGCAGTCACCTTTACAGAATGAAATGCCAAAGGGCAGGGGCTTGACACTTTTTCCACTATGGTTTTTCAAGAGCTTTTGGCAAGTTTTCTGGCACAAGAAAACTGACAAAGCGAGCTTCTGACAAATATTTTGGAATGAAATGGAAAGAAATGCCTACAACAGGCAACAGTTTGGAAATTAGGATAAAGGACTACAGAATCATCCCAATATGAAATATACATTAAATGGTTTTCAAACCATTGAGCAAGCTTAACTTTCTTCACATACTGCAACAGTATATATGTATTCATTTTCTTTTAAATAAAGCAAAAACAAAGCAAATAATTTGGAGTTACTTGCTGTCTCTTTAGCATTACCCAATCTACTCAACACTTTTGATGCAGAATAACACACATTTCATGCAGTGAAACACCACGTTGCATAGGCCTTCTCTCTACAGCTTTGTCCTCAATCTCTTTGGAACCCCCAATGTTCACAGTCACCAGGCAGGCTCTCAGATCTTTACATCTTTGCATGGGCATATCCTGCCTCTCCATCTTCCTCCTGCTTTCCAACCCTTCACAGTGTTCCTGAAAACTTTTTTACATTTTTACTTTTTTAAGATTTTTTACATATTCTCTTGTTCTTGTTATCTAAAACTCATTGGCAAAGTCTAGAAACTGATTTTAAATAATGAAATGATCCTTTATTTGGTCTAATTATTGGGATATTTGTTATGTGATAACCATAGATATGGGACACAGGTAGGAAAACAACATTTCTAGTTACATATTTTTAGTTAATACCACAGAAGCCATTAAGAAACAATATTGATCTTTTGTGCTGACATCTAACTTATATCAAGGCCCAAGTTCTACTGTTGGATCTTCCATCTGTAAATAGCCAGTGAAGGGAAGGGCAGGTCTTTTCACACCTAGGATGATGAAAATTAAAAAGAGCTGTTGAATTTTACTGATTGGGAATCTAATTAGTTTTATGGTCTCTTGGAAGTTCTGGCTTATAATTTAATTTTGCTTAATAGATAGAATTCCCTTTATGAAAAAATTTCCAATTTTCCTGAAGTACCCCACTCTTGGCCTTTTTGCAAGAACAGACACACCACACACAGACACCTTGGTTAAAGATTCTATCACTCTCCTTTAAATTATCATACCCAAATAATCAAAACATATTAAGAGCACTGTGTCAACATTACAGAATGGTAAAAGCAGCTCTTCCCCAAGAGTTTTCATGGCAGCACCAAATTATTAATTGGGATTAACTGAATTCACCTTTAGCATTTCTTGGAAGCTTCAGAGCTAAGAACAGATTGACAATGTTTAAGACTGGAGGGAAGGGGTCAACAAATTATAGGAAATTACTCACTTTTATGATTTTTTCATGCAGATTTTAAAAAAAAAACTAATATAAGCCAAAACACACAGAAAATGTAGTTGTCATGCTTACACACCTGAGGAATTGAAGCAGTAGACGTGAAATTTTTTTTCCTTGCCAGCATTCCATTGTACTATTCCAGTTTTTCCCTGACCACATTTCTGGTTGGATGTTATCCGAGGAATAACAGCAGATCCCTCTTTCACCCATCCAAAGCTACAATAAAAAGCATCAGTGCTTTTAGTATGAGATTTATCACCAGCCTCAGCTGTGTGTGAAGGTGCTCACTAAAGGTAGTGGGTCACTAACTGATGGCACATACTTGCACGTTTCAAAGCCATGTTTCAGAGCCTCTTCAACTTGTGTTTTACTTGCCAGCTGTAGATTGAATTGATTACATCCATTACTTGCTTCTGAGAAATTTGCTTTCTGATCAAGATAAATTCCTATACCCTTGATCCTGCAAGGTGAATTAATGGAACCTGTAATTAAGCCATAAAATAGTCAAGGTTAGTATTTGAATATTAACATTTATTCCTCATAAAGAATTTAAGATCAACTGAATTGAACTTTTTTTTAAAGTTTCCAGCTTGAGGACAGCAGAAAACTAATTTCTAGCATAAAAGATATATTTTAAAAATAGAAAGCATTTTTTTAACACAATAGTCTGGGATTTCAAGAGGTTTGACTGACATTAGACTAAATGCATATACAGCCTTTTTTCTCTTTTTTCTTTTTTTAAAGAAATTAAAGCTAGCTGTTGCACCAAGGCTTTGATTCTGTTACTACACCCTTCTTATCAAG
Source organism: Trochalopteron elliotii (assembly GCA_024734555.1). Classification (NCBI taxonomy): domain Eukaryota; kingdom Metazoa; phylum Chordata; class Aves; order Passeriformes; family Leiothrichidae; genus Trochalopteron; species Trochalopteron elliotii. The sequence continues at coordinate 215,935 of JANPWX010000452.1, read as the reverse complement.
ATGGTAAAATATATAACATCAAAGGAATTACACATAATTTTTCATATGAATGAATATACCAATAAGAAAATAAAAGGATTGTATCCTTTCTGATGTTCCTTATTACTCCTAAACTCTTTTTGCCTTTTTTTTTTCCTAGCTTGGCATGATCCTTGCATCCCCCAGCCACTGTCAAGTATTCCGTTTACTGTGTTTGGAGCAGGAGCAGGAAAAGAGGAGAAAGGCCAGGTGAATTTAACATTTTACCAGGCAGTTCATCCAGCTTTTTAAATAGCCACAGCTGGCACACTCTTTGTGACACCTGCACCAGCAAGTGCATAGCTCAAGTTACACCTGCTCTTCATCTGTGTTAAGGGCATAGGACAAAATTCAGGATTTAGCACAGATAAGGAGAAAGGGCATTACTATTGTGCCTCCATATTTTACTGGGAGCCTTTACTGGAAAAAAAGATTCTTTTGGAGTTACATGCTTGGAGTAATTGCCCTGTCAAATGAAACATTTCAGCATTTCATTGCAGACATGTCAGATAACCACCAGCCACAGATGTTATTTCCTTGCTCAATATGTTTGTCAGAGTGTATTCACTAGGTGTGTACACTTATGAATATTTCATAAAATCGGTGCTTCAGAATAGAGGCAGTCCATAAACTCTCAAGGCAGGATGAAGTGATGTCTCCAAATCCACCCCATGACTTCTTAACAAGACAAGTTAAACTGAATTTAATGAATGAAAAGATAGAACTGGCAACCAAGCCACTCTTGTGATGAGGAGACAAAAGGTGACTAAGCTTGTGTAGAGTGCTAAGAAACCAGACAGGCCTTTAGGTCCTGCTCCCACTGAATGTGGAGGGGCTGAAAGTGGCTTTTGGAAAATGATGCATCTCTGCTGCACTTACATTTAGTTTGAATATTTGGAAGAGCGATCTTTGAATCAGGTGGCTTTATCTCAGCAGAGAGGGAAAGCCACCTCACCCTTGAGCAGTGCCCACAGACAAGCTGTGGCTGCCCTGACCTGAACATAAGTCAAGCCCAAACACATTGCAGGGGGATGCAGAGAAGCCCTGTTGCTCAATGAAGGTGTGTGTGCTGTTATCAAGGACTTCAAATCTACCTTATTTAGTCTATTATTTCTCTACCTTTCCCTATTTGAGCCAATACAATTTTTAGAAAACATAATGTTGAGAAAGGAAGCTTCTCAATGACCAACTTTACAAATTTCAAATAAAGCTGAGCAGCTGACTGAAAGGAATTTAATGAAATCTTAAGAAATTACCTAGGTACTTATGAACTACCACCTCATTAGTCGTTCAGTTACAGGACAAATATTTTCACCTGTGTATTGCATGACAGATACACAGCATAATATAGAAATTCAGTGCCAGAAACTTAAGTTGCAAATTATAAGAAAAGTGACTCTAGGATATGGACCAAAGTTGTGTCTTAAAATTTGCTAGGCCTTTTAAAAGAAAACAGTGATGTAAATGATATATTTTGTAAAAGTTATGAATTTCACACTGTGAGGAAGGAATCCAAAAAGAGAACAGTAGCCTCTTCAAGGCTCTTCATCGCTTCTTAAATTACCTCTGAACTCTGTTCTGAAGATGACTGAGTTTTTACACTATTCCTTTAGAAGTACATCATCCATTTTGGTCCACGGGCTGCACATAGCTGTACTTTAAGCTCTGCTCTATTTAGGTAACCTAGTACTGGCACATTCTGCTCAGTATTTTGGTCTTGGGTTGAAAATCTGGTTCAGTGAAGTAAGTGGGAAGACCTAGACAGAAGAATCTCACAGTAGGACAAAGTTGCCATAGAACAGGAAGAAAATTGTTCAGTTTTTGTATGCTGTGGACGTTGGCCTTGTGTAACAAAAAAAGTTCCTTTTTTTGGGGGGGAAGCTATTGTTTTTCTCTTTGCCTTGTGTCTAACCTTCACTCTGATTTATTAGAGTTCCCTTTGGCTGCTGGTGTCAGGGAGCAGCAAGCATGAGACTGTTCCACAACGAAAGGGGCCAGGAGCAGAGGGTGACAGGCAGGGCTGTGCCCTCACCAGCCAGGGCACCACAGTGGGGACACTGGCAGGTTTCACTGCCAGCCCCAGAGAGCAAGACAACGAGTCAGACATCCAGAAAGTCCATTTGGGAACAGCAGGAGATGATTCTACACATGTCTGAAGTCTGTCCTGGAGACAAGGTTACCTGCAGCCTAAATCCAGAGTCTTTTTGTGAAGCCCAGTCAGCAAATCACTACAGGAAGGGACAGGACATGCTGCAAACAGCTCCAAGACACAGCTGGAGATCAGCCCTAAGTTTAACTGGAGCTCTTGGGGCCATGAGGGTGCATGAGAAGGTGTCCCAAGGAAGGGTACTTCCTCAAGCTCTCCTTTTCCCCAGTGGAAATTGTACAGTGTTGGTTTTGCTGGAGGACAGTACTGTTGTAAGGTACCCCAATCCTTTGGAATTTCAACAGGACTTGAGCATCTAATTTACTCAGTCCAGAAGTCTTTCAGTAGGTGAGAAAATCAATTGTCTGCAATAACTGTATATGTTCTTTACCATAAATAGAATAAGCATTAACTCCTTGAAAAACAATGAAGCATCTGGAGGCTTCTGGTGTACACTGAGCATCTGCAGATATCCCAGCAGCTACTGCAGATCAATTCTGTCAAGCTGATAATGGAATTTGAAAGAGAAATTGGTCTCCTGTTCTGCTCTCTGAGGATTGTACAAAACTGTTTACTCTGGTATTTAAAATAATACAAAATAAAGTTACATTTCAACAGATCTGAGCTTAATCTTAAATGTGATACCAGATCTTTAAAATAAGCAGTTCTGTGGCATTTAGATAAAAAGGCTTCAGCATTTTCAGCAATTGAATTAGACCAACAATGAAAGTTTCCGTAAATGCCAGGTTTTGTTGCACTGTATTCTCAAAGCCCTGTGGTTTCCTCTGCCAGAAACACATTTACACATGCTCCTTCCCCACATTTTTGTTTGTAAATCCAGCTACTTTTTCCAAGACTTTAAAAAGTGGAAATTTACCTACCTGTTACAAAGTAATTTTGAGCCAGGAATGTCATAACCCAGATGAAAGACACTGCTGAGGTAACTCCAAGATGATTTGCCATTGCCACCAGCTTGTAAAACTCAGAAAAGTAGGAAATTCAAGGTAGATTGTCTCCTGTGCTAAGGAAAGTTAAGGCATTGGATGCTGTCAGATGATGAGATGACTTCTGGAAAGCAACTTCAGCTGTCACTGCACTGCTTCATAGAAAGAATGTCAGAGCCAATGCGGTGACTGTCCCACTGCAGGGCGAGGTCACGGGCCGGAAATCCCTAATCACCCTTTCCACTCCCTTTCATGTAGGGGCTGCTGAAAAATTTCACTATTGCTGATTCAGATAGCACGGCTGAGGAAGGGAGATAAGGATGTTAGACTGCTAAGTCAGTAAACACTTAGAAAGAGGTTTTGATTTTGCTATTTTTTCCTGTTTTACTGATGAACAGATCATTACTCATGTTGCCTATTCAGCTGATAAACAAAACAAATCTTCTATTGTATCACAATATGCTGCACAAGATTTTTCTTTTTTATTGGAACTGGAAGGGCATCTGTTCCCCACTGTCCTATTTGTCTTGATGGAGTAGTTTTACTTGTTTTTTTCATGAGAGTTCCAATGCAAAAGTAGTTCCCATAACACAGAGGTAACATGAAACTTATTTTTTAAGAGATTTGGAGATACACTACTGTAAATGGGATTCATTGTGAGACCATAGGTACAGAGGTGTCAGCCAATGCCATCACTGCTGCCTTTTGTGACATTTCAACAAACAGTGATTCCCATGGATTGATTCAAAACACAGATGATCCTCACATCTGTAACTTAGAAAACCTTCAGGAAGTCTTAGCAAGATTTTTTTTCCCAGAGGTTCCAATAAACACAGAGCAGGAATGGAGTTCAAGGGATGGGTTAATTCCTTTAGTATCAGTCATGTCTGCTGTATCTACGTTATTCCTGACGGGTGTTTGTCTAGTCTGTTCTCAAAGATTTCCAGTGGCAGATTCCTAACATTTCCTCTAATGCTCTTGTTCAGTGCATCACTGTTCTCTACAGTTCAAAGGTAATCCCTACTCTAACTTAACTCAGTAATTCCCTGGTATAAACCAATCACTTCTTTTCCTGCTGGCAGTGGACATGGGAGATGGTTTACTCCCCCATGCTTTGCAACTATTTTATGTATTTAAAGAGTTATGCCTCTGCTCCCAGTTTTCTTTCAGCTAAGAAACCCCTGCTGCCTCATTCTCTGGCTCCATGTGATGCCTTGCCAATGCCAAGACTAATTAATAAATTGCTTTACCTTCTTTACAGTTCAGAATGGTATCAGTCTTTTTATTTTTGCAACAGTATGATTTTCTTACATCATGTTCAATTTGTGATTCAGCAAACTTTTAGATGTCCAGTGTCTCCAGGCTGTTTTCAGAGTCCTGTAAACACAAGTGTAACAGTGTAAAGCTACCTCTTTAAACTGTGGTTTGCATTTAGAAACTGCCCAGTTAATATATGAGAGAGCATTCACTTTTTTTAAAGGGACACAGGGACATGTCCTGCAGCAGCATGTAACAGGGTTATTAGATGATGATCTGTAACACAGACAGGCACCTACAGGGCCTGAGAAGAATGCTGGGGGACAGTGAAATCATGTCTCCATTAGCAATGATGAAATGAAAATTGGATTGTGTTTGGGCTGTGGTTTGGAACTGAATTTGGTAAAACTCCATGAAATTTTTAGACAAAGTTCTAGCTCCAATTTCTGTTCCCTCCCTTATTGTGCTGTACTTACCTGCCTCTACAAATGGCAGTGTCAGATACTGTAATCAGACTTAGCTCTCACCTGAAGAAGACTGTAAGAGGATTCACTTGCAAAGGTAGAAGCAGAAACTAATGATCAGTTATTCTGTAGCTCTCATGGATTATAGACTGTGGCTGTAAAATACTGAGAACATGAAATGGAATCTTACCATTGAAAATGCTTACCTTGAACTGCTGAGTGTTTCCTACCATGAAAACTAATAAATAGCTGGGTTTCTGACATTTTAAAATTGCATGTTAATTGTCCTGCCAGGTCTTAACATTTTGTGCCTACTATCCTTACCATGGCAAAGTTCATTTAGTCAAACTCTTGATCTTAATAGGATTTTTAGCTGTAAAAAGGAGATAAACACCTTTGCAATGCCAAACAAAAAAATGAGCCCCTTCACAAGATCTTACAGATTAGGAGAAGAAGAAAAGAATTTTAGAATGACAAAGCAAGACTGAAATAACTTTGGTTTTTTGTCTGTTTCTTCCCTTTTTGTAGTTCAGCTGTTTCAAAACTGCATGGAAGATCACTTATCTGGACTGTAACAGTACAAAAGGTCTTTAACCTTTTGGTGTGTCTTCTTCATAATCAGTGTGGTAAAAAAAAGCAGACCTATACTGAATGATTAATTAGTCTTTGACCTAAATACTTATTGTAACCTATATAAAAAAATCCCAGCCTTTTATGTCAGCATGTTTTAAAATGCTGATCAGGGTTGCTAAACAGAGAACTTTTGATAAGGCAGAACACATGTAACTCTTCTCTACAATAATTTCAAAAGGAACTTTGAAACCCGAACAACAGTAGAGGAAACAAACAAACAAAAAAGTTCACATAGAAAATACAAATATCCATGTCTTTCCATGGAAACAGTAATTCCTTTCCAGATTGCTGATGTCCCAGAGTTTGTCCCCTGGCAGAGACCATCAGAGATTCAGAACTTGAGGACTGACTCCTACCTACTGGCCAGGCAAGTCTGCTCCCCACAAGACCCAGGCTTCCCAGACCTCCCAAGTCCACAAGGACATGAAGCAAATAAAGACTCCTGACCTTTTGCCCAGAATCCTTGAGTTACAGATTTTTCCCTTGTGGCTTCCCACGTTCGACCTCCTCTGTGACACGTGGCCTTCCTCAGAAGCAGGAGTTCAACTCTTTCCAGGATATTTCAGCTTCCTCTCTCAGCTGGTTTCTAGGGTATGGCAGGGATGACCCTGCTTCCAAACACTTTCTCCATTGACACAGGAGTTTGTTCTCCTCTTCTGTCCCATTTTCCTGAAGAACTGGAAGACTAAGAGCAAGATCCTTGGAACATATAACAGCGTAGACAAGGCAGGACTTCATGAGGACATGGCCATCAATATGCAGACAGAGCACCCCAAATCTTTAAGGTAAAAAACATTGAGGATTTTGAAACCATAATTTTATTTCAAAACTCAAGTATGTGATACTATACAGTACAATACCAGCACACTTGTGCAAAATCTTACAATATTACAGATTTAAATATGATACACAAAAATAGTGCCCTTTTGAAATTCCTTTTGCTAGAAACATTTGTGCTGTGCAGGAGAAAACATAAATGTGTCTTGTTAAAGCAGAAAAATAAATATTGCACCTCAAGAAAACTATTTCAGTGGTAATAGCATAAATAATAGGTCTGTTTCTTGTTATCTGATGTGATCTTTGAAAACAGAAGAGGTTGTTTGGCTTTTTTTTTCCAGATAAAGCAAACTAATTTCCAACAGATAAAATTATATTTAGAATAGTTTTTGAGCTTAATCTAGTTTCCTATTAAACAAAAAGTGTTTTAATTAAATAACTGAAAAACATAAGCATAGATATTTAGTGTGCTGTTAGTCATTGTGGTTTGTTATTTTTAGTAGACAGTTTGCTCAAAGTAGTTATAAAAAGAACTTATTTTTTTAGTAAACTTTATCTTCATTTTTGCACCCCCCCCCTTAAAATATCTTGCCTCTTTCAGTTAATTTGTGGCTAAATTATACTTGCCATAGACATGCAAGCAGTTCAGTTCAAATCAGTACAACTACTTATGGGAATTGTCCCTTTGCACTAATTCCACAAAAAGCCAGTGTGCTGAATTTTAAGAGAGGATGGAGACCTCATTCACCCACTGACCAAAAAGACCTTTTCACATGCTTAACACTAAGCAATTAGAAAGCCCTGTTGATATCAATAACTTTCTATGTATACTTAAAATCAGTCATTGGACTCACAACAGTGCAGATGTAAATAAAAACAAATTAATTCAATTACAGGCACTGTTATTTATTTTTCTTCAGTGCAGCCCAGCATTTCCACAATCACACAAATATGTGCCATAATTTTTTGGCATAAAGAAATCTGAATATTTAGGAGTATTTACCTTAAATTTTTTTGCCTTATTAAGTTATCAATGTTATTTGTAAAGAATATTAAGTTAAAGAAGCTGATTTTAGTAAAGAAGTATTCAAGGAACAACTGACAGGTTTTCTCCAATACTGAAAGTAAATGAAAGGTCACAGTAGTTCTTCACAGTCAGAAATTCTAACTAAACCAAACAGATTCCAAGTAATTTGCAAGAAACCTTCTCCTGTCTTATTCTTTACCAATTGCAATTTTAGACCAAATTACACTTCCCCGTTATCCTTTTTGAACTTCCTTAAGCACACTATTCCTCAATATATAGACTTAAAAAAAAACAAACAACCCTCCTAATTGCTTATAGACTCCCTTCCCCACTACACCCCCCAAAAAAGGTGGCAGTGGTCTGCTTTTTTTTAGGGTTTTTTTTTCCTCCATATAAATGTCTCCTAAGAAACACATGGGCAACAAAAATTCACCAGCAGGATACTTGTTACTAGTGCCAGATATGTGAATTAAATTTCTGACTGAGTTAGAAACCTGTTTTCTTTGCTAGTCAGCTTGAGGTTCAGTGTTTCCACCAAAAGAAGACAGGACAATATTGACTGCATCAGAACTGAAATTACAGTACTTCATAACACTCTTATCCTTCCTTTGGAAAACAGACCCATTTCTCAATCAGAAAATGCCAGGAGAATGCAGGACAGGAGTGCAATTGAGTGTCACACTGGATTTGCTCTTGTTGCAGCAAGTAATTCCAAACAGCAATGGAAAGACAAACATGGTTCACCTTTGCTCAGAAGTGATGCTCAGCAGGTACAAATGGCACACCTCCAGTGACACATTTTGGTCTCAGCCTGAGGTGCTGGGTTTCGTACAGGTAATGGCTTCACCTTTTTCAAATTACTTGTCCAAAAAGTTCAGGCTTTCACATTCTTGTGTAAGAACTCACAACTCCCAAACAGGCAGAACTGCCAAAAAACCTGGGCAAAAGATTATTCTAGCCTGATGTGGTAGTTCAGCTTTGGAAGCGTATCAGATCACTTTTGGTCTTGGCATCAGATTCTGAAAATGAACTACTGAAAACATGCAGTGAGCACTCCTACGCCCTCACTGCTCCCATGGCCTGATTCATGTAGGCACTGGTTGGGTTCTGGCTGCTCTCAGAACTCTGCTCCTGCTGCAGATCTCAAAGAATGCTTATTTCCAGTGTTAGCAGGAGGGCAGAGTCTGCTTGGTGTGGTCACCTCTGTACAGAGGTTTGAAGAGCTTTTGTTTCCTTTTTCAATAAAGAATTGAAGATTGCTTCCCATGTCCAAGACTGCTGTGTTTTGGGCTTGGGTAGCACATGGACCCTTTCCAGGCAGCTACCACTTTTGGCTGTAACCAGTACTGACTCTGAGTGGCATACATAAATATTTGGAAACTTTCATATATCAAAAGTTCCCAGACTTATTGGATGATATCAGCTAGACCCCATTTTAGGTTCTGTTGAGTATCCCATTTTAAAAAACTGTGGTGGTCCCATTCTTAAAGCATATCATAAAACACATTTATGCATGTACTTAGCATTCCATTTAAATAATCATATAGATAATTCCTCTTATAAAATTACTTTAGCAGCAAGGCATTTGGTCTTAGAATATAATCATATTCTTCCATGGAAGTGTTTCTATTTCTACCCAATAGTCATGAATAAGGAAATTAATTAGCCTCTTAAAACCCAAAGGACTTAAATGCAATTAGTGCTTCAACAATCAACAATAAATTCAGGAAATGTAAAGTAAAGCACTAACTGCAAATGCTGGTTTTATGATGGTCTCCAAAATGTCAGTGTCCTGTGCAAATCATTCTTTTAAATGTCTTGCAGGTTGCTGATTACTGCCACAACCTTACCACGATTCAAGACAACTTTATTTTTACAAGTCCTTTACAATAAGAGGACAGACACGATTATTATCAGATTGGCATCTTGGCAAGGAACACTCACCATGGATCCCAAACCTGGTGGTGTGGAGTAAGTCACTTGCCTAAGGGACCACGTGGAACAGCCACAGGGATGACTAAGCACTACCTTTAACAATGGTGCTCTAATACACAAACTTTCTCAGGGATCATCATGAGGGTGTGGTTGTTCCTCTGTCATTCCGTGCGTTGCTCCTGTCGGAATCCTGAGTTCCACCAGGAATACTGATGGGCAGCAGAGCAGCTGGCCTTCCCTTCAGGGGTCTCTGACTTCTCATCGCAGGAGTTGTAGGAATGGTAGATTCCCAACACCACAGCAAAAATGACTATTGCAGCCACTACAAGCCACACCACATTCCAGTGTTTGCACAGTTTGGGGTACAGGATATATAAATAATTAACGATGACTTCGAGTCTGCTGTAAAATGAAAAGAAAACTATTATGTGTTAATCAAATGCAAATTTATTATCTTAAGCTTTTCAGTTTGGAAGGTGTCATAGGTGGTGCACCATCATTTTTCCCCAAACAAACAGCTTGTCAAAAAAGAATCAAACTGTAAAGTTCTTTTATGAAGAGCTGTACACTCAGATATTCCAACTCCAACTATTCTACATGAGTAATATTTGTGAGACAGCTGGAGATTGTAAACTTGACTATTATTTCTCCCACCTGTCAGCTGGTGAATCTCAGAGCTTGATATCATGCACAATTCTGCACTGTTCATACCTTGATCAAGTAAATTAAACATTGGAATATGTGGTAAACATTTCTTCCTGAGTGTCATGACTAATGAGATGGCTGCTCTCTGAAGGCTGAAATTTCAGATCAACAGATATTTATAGCTATAATGGTTATGGAATGGAAACAAATTCTTCTGGATTAGATTAGGATCCCTGCCTTAACCTGGGATTGGACATATTACTTGCTTTGGCCAGCATTCAACTCCTCTGTCATGTACAGTCAGAGTGCACTGGGTACAGATGGATGCAGTGTCACTCTAGTGACAGGAATGACACATGGCACTATTCAGGTTCCCAAATGACAACCTTTATGAGGCAGTACATATCCACAGAGAGATACATTTTGGCATCTAAGGAACTTTTATGGAGTATTCTTTTACCCCAAATCATAACCAAACCCCATCAGGATGAAGCATTTTGATGTCAACATACAGCTTTAACCAAAGTATCAAAATCAAAAGTTTTGCATTTTGCAACTACATTGTCTTAGAATATTACTTTCTGTGAAAATACTGTTATTTCAATATGCTTCCCTAGGAGGAAAATATGCCAAAATGATAGTATAAAACACTTGCTTGGGTATCACAAGTAGAAAGAAGTGGCCTCGCCTTGTGTGGTCATATAACACCATTGTCTCACCTGCTTTTCAGATTTTTTATCTCATCTTCATTTTCACTTTCTTCATGTTCATCATGACTTTCTTTGGGTGTCTCTTCATCTTCTTCCTTCAGTTCCTTCAGTTCCTTCCGTTCCTTCAGTTCCTGAAGTTCTTTGGCTTTCTTCAAGGCTTCCTGATATCTTTATCAGACAAAACATTTATTTCTTAGTCTGGGATGTTGTATAAGCATGACCTTATTTAATGAAAAATTAGCTTTATGTTTTGTTACAAGTAATAAAACACAAGTAGCAGTGTTGCAGCACTTGAACAAGAGTAAAAATTAGCTGAAGACCACGAGTAATGCATACAGATAGCCACCCTTCCTGAACAGAGGAATTATATTAAAGCTGATACCAAATTTATCATTTTGAACAAAAAAAAGATGTTGCTCTCCACAGAGAACAATTTCTGTCTATTGTAAAGGAGTCAGTAAACATTTCTCTGTAACTTTCCATAATTCTGAATATTCTCTAGATACTTCTTTTTTTTTCCTGGAGAATAAATGTAATTCAATGCTGAAGTCAGATGGCATGCTTGATTCTGCAGGAGAGGATCAAAATTTTCCTCACTCTTCACATAATACAAAATTCTTTGCTTGACATTCAGAAACAGATCCCAAAGTTTTTAATTGCCCCAAAACATGCTGTGTAAAGGACTTTGTGACACCAACAACATAACTACTGTATTTAAAATCAAAATTTAAAAACATATGTCCTCATCTGGTAGCACATATTTACAGATTTAGTTCACAAAAAATATTCCCCCACCCCTTGTTATATGCTTCCTCTTCTATCTTGGCTTTAGTTTCAGGACTGATCTCTTCCAACCCACTCTGTGTCAGCACAGAAGTTGAGGTTTCACAGTCAGGCTCTCCATTTGACTTCCCACTGCCAAGACAAAAGAGGCAGACAAATAGAAAATAACATCACAGAAATGTGTTGTGTTTGGAGTGTGCTGCAATTTCGTGAGTCACGATTTGTCTTTTTTAACGCACATCGAAGAAATGAAATGTCTTTCAAAAGAAAAATATTAAACACCAAGAAAATATTAGTTTCAGGATGCTGTGATTTAAGAACAGTAATTATTATGTTTCTACGGTAAGAAAACAATCATTTTTATTCTTCTTTAAGAAAGAAGAAAAGAGCCTTTGTTTCCTGGCTCATCCATGACATTTATTTGCTATTCATGAAAACATTTCCCTCAACTTTCTAAAAATCATCTTACAAATTGGCTACATAAGAGCAACATAACAGAAGTAATGTCAAATACTAATTCAACAAAACATTATTTTTATTTGCCTTTTAAGTATTCTCCTGTGCTGAATTCATATGCTGAACTGATGCACAGGTTAAAAAAATACACATACCTCACTTTTCTCACCAGAACTTTTCTCAAGTAAAAGTCTGGAGCATTTAGCCTGAAGATAAGCTGTTTTGTATTGCTGTCTTCCTGCAGTGCTCTCCTGTCATTTATTTTATCTTAAACAGAGACATAGCAGATCTATCAAAGTCAAGGTTTAATAAGCTCAGCAATGGATTCCATTTCAACTTCTGGAATCTCACCTTTTTTGTAGGTCTTATTTTCCTGTTAGTTTAATAGTTCAACCTGATTGACACTATCTGTGGGCAATGGATTTTCTCTCAAGTCATATTAACATTAGACATTATTTTCACTCGGACTTTAAACAAACCATCAGTATAAGCTTGAAGTGTTTAAACATACAAAATTGTGCTGGTCTAGGTAATTCTACACTACTAGACCAGCTGGCCCATGCACACAAACTTATGCTCAAACTTGAATTTCAAGTTCTGCCTCTGTTACTTGGTAACACGATTTGTTTCCTTAGGTGCAAAATATTGTTAAGGATTTTTGGTTGTTGTATTTTCTCACAGAATTTCTGTGCAGTTTCCAAACATGGTCTAGATCTTGCAGAGTTCTTTTGAACAGTAGCAGCCAGTGCTGGAGTTCCCCATTTTTGTTTTCTCAGTTGTTGCATACTTACATTTCTTAGTAAAGCACAAGGTAAAACAAAGTCATAAGATAAATTTTGTCCTGCCTCAGCACTAATCTAAAATACGTGAAATTCAATATTCTGTAGTCATGTACACATTGAAACTTTTAATTTGCTGTTTAAAGCATTCTAACAAGTAGTAGTAGTAATATCACAGTATTTCAAAATATGATTCTTTAAATTGTCATTTAGTATTAGCATTTAATAGGTACAGAGATGACCTAGACAAAACTCACTTTTCCAGAAGTGCTGGCAGAGCAGGAGTAGATGTTAGGTTGCTCCTTCCATTACTGGGTGATTCAGACTGTAAGTAAAACACAGCAATAAACGTTGCATTCATTAATTAGTTAACATCCATGGCTAAATAATTAAATACCAGTTAAAATTCATTAATTAATTTCAGATGAACGTTCAATAAAATGACAAAGGCAGTGTGTTGCTTAAGTTTCCTTCCCACACCCACGAACAAAGTCTCTTTAATATGGTGCTTCCACATTGCTCCCATTAACCAGAGTAAACAATGGACTTGCACACTAAGAATTTTCTCTGACAATTCCTTCTACTCAGTTTATTTTTCCCAAAAAAATGTTCTCCTTCATATATGGATCATTGAACAGTAAAATTATTCTATTGCTCCTCTCCTATTATCCTGAGAACATGAATTTATTAGCTAAGTTTTAGTGGGAAATTTTAAACAAAAGTAATTAATAATAAACCATGGCAAACAAACACACCTGTTCCTGAAACAATTCACTTTGAGTACATAATAAATAAATTGCACAAACAGATGCTTTTTTTACAAGTAAAATGCATAAATAGATTTAGCTTCTCAGCAAAACCCTTCTTTAAATAACCCTATATTTTTAACAGAAAACTTCATAACTTTAAGGTTATATCCCATCTTAGCCCATCTCTGAACAGTGAGCATGTCTTGCAGTTTTTCTCCAAAGCATTTGTATGGATTTATTATGTTCAAGTTACAGTTTCATTAAATTTATGAAAGTTTTACAAAAATTCAATATAGAGGCTGATGGTTCCACTGATCCCATGTCATCACAGAACCTCTAAATTACTACCATGTACATTTCTGTACATTAATTACATTTATTTCTGTTCAGTGGACTTTTGGCAATGAAGAACAGCAGTCCAGCTGTGTTCTGTGGTTTCTGGTTGAAGTTTCTCTCCTACAACAATTTTCAGTATTTCTTTCCTGTCTGTTACTTCAGATAAAAGGCAAATTGCCTCATAAAAGTCCAATGCCTGTGAATCAGCAGCCTGCCCTATTCAGCTGTTCCCAAAGGGATCATTCATGGAGGTAGATTGTGATATCCCCTTACACAATAGGAATTACCTCTGTCCATCCCCTTCAGTAGGAAGGAGTCAAAACAATAAAACCAATGAAAAAGCTTCCATTTTACAGTAACTATGGCTTGCCCCTATGCAAAAGTGGTTTAGAAAAAAACTGGTAACTTTAAAATGTGAGTTTTACTTACCAGGGATGGCATTGAAGGTATAGGTGAAGCTGCTGGTGACTGACCAGGAATGTTCAAGGAGTTAAATTTAGGAACAACTGCAACACTGACTCTCCTCCGAGGCATATTCTGGGAAAAACAACAATTACTTTTTCTACCATATAACAAGACAGAATGAAGAAGAATTCTGTTAATTTGTGTGGCAAATATGTAGATCAGTGTCCCCTTTGGGAAAAGGAGAGTTGGGAGAAAAAGTAAAATAAAAGGTCATGAATTTCCCCAGAAATTCATCTTGTACTGCCTGGTATGGCAAGTGCTTAATGTGAACTGAGGTGTGGCACAGAGATGCTGCTCTTTTCCCTCCTTTCCCCTTTACTGGAAGCCTAACAGTGTCAATCACACAGTACAAACGTTCTGATTTATTTTGTCAGCTCTTATCAGAGGCCTTTATCTTTGATTAAAGCAGATGCATAATGATATTGGAGAAAGTGCCAGTGTCACAATGACTGGAAACAATGAAGTCACAAATGAAACTCTTATCTTGCTATGTACCTATTATGATATACTGTACCCTCTACGATATATCAATTACATGTAAACCTATTAATTATAATTTACTGAAACAAAAACATCCATCCCTTCCACAAAAGAGCAGCCCCTTCTCCCCCACCCCTGAATTGTTAAATAGCATGATGCAACACTCCTTGATTTCCCAAAGACCATAAAAACTCTCTTATAACAAACACATGCTAACTGTAACAATATATTCTAGCTCAAATACAGATTATGTAAATTTTGCTGTCATTTGGTAAGTAGCCAAATGCTTCATCCTAAAAAAGCTATGTAAAATCTATGCTTCCAACTGAGTAAAAAATGAAAACACTTATAGCATCTAACAGCTTTGTTTTAGTGCATATTCAAACACTCCTAAGATTCTGCTCTAGACAAGTTTACAGGAAAGGAATTAAACACAGGTTTAGTGAGTACTTAGGAGTCACTCCATGATTCTGGTTCTAGAGAAAACCAACCATACCTATTCATTAATGACAGTTTTATTTAAGGTGCTCCTGAGAAGCTACACTGGGAAATCTGCAGCAATGGTAGGAAGTCCATTTTAGTGTTTGGGTTCTTTTTCTCCTCCTCTTTATTATTTGGACTTGACCCTGTTAAATTTAGTCTTTTTTTGAGACCTCTGCTTCAGCTTATGGGGTTCTCATTCTGAAATCCTGTCTTGCCCTCAGCATGCTGTGCTGTAATTCTTTATATCCAACACTCCAGGTGACAGGAATAAACTAAACCTAAAGGACTACAACCCAATCAAATAAAAATATGAAAATAAGCAGTAGACTGAGCATAATGCACCTGATCACCTAATTTCATAATGGTCATACTGGGACTCATGCCTCCCAAATCACTGGTTGTTTTAGCAAGTTTTGTGATTGACCTGATCTTCAACATTTGGAAGTTTTGCAGAAATAAAACACTGGAGTTTCACATCAGGCACTACCATTATTGCACAATGTCATACTAAATCACGTATCCAAAATTGCAAAGCACATGCACTAAATTGCATGAACAATACTGAGAATTTACCAGCACTGTTTTGAGCACAGCCTAAAGAACTGAGTGCATGTAGACAAAGAAATTTCACTACATAAAATGTTTGTTTTCTTTATATTGTAGAAATACCTTTCCAACAGTGAGAGACATGGATCTAGATGAACGAGGAACCCCATCTTCTGTACAGAAACAAAGATAAAGAACAGTCTTAGACTATATGAGTATCTCTAAATAATAGTAATAGAACCCTACTTATATTTCAAACTCATATTTGTATATTTACATTTTGTATATATATTATATACAAAATATTATATTTTGTATATATATTTACACAGGGTCAGTAACCAACCATGTATTTATTGTCATACAGCTGTCTTCTCAATTACACCTGCACAAGAAATTTGAAATAATTGCAAATAACCAAATAATTACTATTTTCACTGAATAAGGGAAAAACCCCACTACTGGCCTCCATATACAAGTTCTTGCAAAGGAAAATCCTCATATTTCAGTTTCCAGCAAAGGAAAGAAAAGGTTGCAAAAAGAAAAAAAGTGTTTTTAGAAATGAAATTTTGCCATCATCTGGACCCAAAAGGTAGTTGCATTAAAATTGTGCAGGGTACATGGATTTGCAAGAGGCCACGAGAAGATATAATTGGATCTCAAAAGAACTTGGTAAGGATAGTGATTTCAAATTACTGTACTATAGCATTAAGTATGGGTCATATGAAACATTTAACTTGTTTTTGTAACTTTTAAAAATCTGCTTCTGTAGATCAGAACTTCATGACCAGGTTTCATAATACTTGACTTTAAATCATTAATAGCACCAACATCTCTCAGAATTAGAGGCAAGACAAACTCTTAAATTTTTATTTTTCTTTACCAGATGCACCATAGCTTCTGCTGGAATTCTGATTGGCAAGTTTCTTGAACTCCATTAGTTCAGCGTGATCCTTTTCATATGTCCTCTTCAGATTTTCCACATACTGCATCATTACCTCTGTTGCCTTTGACATACGCTTCTCCTAAGGAAGAAAAGAAGGAAATATCCAGATAACCTCTACACATCTCCAACAAATCATTTGCCTCTATATGTATGCTCCATGTCAGGGCTAAATCTGGAGTTGTTCATAGGGAAATATTGGTGCCTCCATGACTGAAAATTCCTAAGATAGTTAGAAGAAAATTCCAATCCATATGCATTTCACAGTATATAATAATTTATTTTGTCACATATTCATACACCCTGCCTGTGTGCCTATCTGAGTACTTATGTGGTATACCACATCTGTTGTCAAACCCTCCAAGATCTTAGCCACTGACATCAATCTGGTTTAGAGGGCAGAGGGAACATTCTTGAATCTGGGAGGGTATTGATGTGTTCTTATTTATACTCACTCTGTTCTCACACTCTTTGTAATTGACTGAGCTACTGCCAAAGGCAGGTGACTGAATTAGATGAGTTTTTTGACCCAGAAAAGTTTTCTTATTTGTTCTGCACTGATTTGAAATGAGTTTCTTGTGATGCAGCTGTAGTTCTGAATAAAATATATGCTCCTGTTGTACAGATGTTAAATAGCTTAATAGGTAATCTCCTTCCATTGAAATTCTATTTCCAGGCTGCAGTGGTGCATTACCTGACATTACAACAGACGTCTTTAAATCTGTCAAAATGGCAAATAAAACTCAGGTGAAGGTGAACATAACCCCTAGCCCAGGCTGGAAAAGAGTGAACCTGTGGATCCAGGATGCAGTAAAACCCCAGGATGGTCTCACCTGGCGAACGGCCCCGACCATCTCGGCGCGGCTCGAGAGCCGGGCAGCCAAACGCCGCAGCACCGCGATGTCCTCCAGGAGCTTCTGGTAGGCTTCCCTGTGCTCATAGTGGTGCCACAGGTGAGCTGAAGACTGAGCAGAAATACAGCAGCTTTATCAGCATGGTTTTAGTTCAAATGGAATGGCCAGAGTCCCAAAATGGGGTAGAAATGTCCAGGTAGAACTGCACATGGAGAGATTAGCCCCAGAGGGGTGCCAGCAATGCCACCACACCCAGCCCAGAGTGCTTCTGAGCACGGGGCTCCACTGCAATCTGCAGGAACACAGTTTGAGGAGTTAGAGAGGGTTTAGTACATCTGCAGTATTTTCCCTTCTGAAATCTATAGTGAAACATGCCCTGTTACCTGTGAACTCTACAAATGCTAAGTTCGTTTCAACTAGCTCTTTAAAATGATTGCTGAGAGACAAAAGACATTTTCATTTTCTGGGCACATTGTATTAAGAAGGCCACGTGTGTCCTTTCAGTTCCATGATACTCCACTTATTTGGAAAATAAGACATTACAGTCTCAAGAATTGCAATGCTACTTTGATAATCAATTGCAACCAAAATTTGACTGTAAGAACCAAAAAGGCATAAGGCAATCTGTGTGAAAAAGTCATGCACAGAGTTTCAGATTTTCCTTTTTTTCTTGACAACTGTAACCTCCTTATTTTCTAAAAAAAACCCTGAAATTCAGGTAGATCAGCTTTCTCTTGACATTAGGTTTCTGAATAACACATCAATCATCACAAGACTGATTAAAAAAATCAGAAAGACTGGTAAAACTGTCACTGAGCCATAAAACATGTGCCTGTCCTACAGAAATAAAGATAACCTCTCAATGAGATTGAAACAAGTCTAGGTCTAATATGACAGAGATTTTACAGAAGCCATCACTGCTTTTAATTGCTTGTTAGTTTATTCCATTGTCAAGAACAAAAGCTTTCATAGGGAAGGCAGTTTCCACTTTGTTATAAATCATGTAAAAAAGTTTGTAAAAGCCAGACTATAGCATGGGAACTACTTAAAGAAAGAAAATCCTAATCACATCTGTCCCATCCTGGCAACGTGAACCTTGGTGCCTAATTAGGGATTCTTGACAAAAATACATGGCAAATCTAACAGATTTACTTCAGTCTGAAAACCCTGAGATCCAATAGGCTGTTTCTGTTTGCTCTTTACACAGGGAAGAGAAGGAAGAGCAGCAAAATATTCTCAACATTTTTGTTTACCAGAAGCAATTAATTTGAAAATGGAGATTTGTAAATCTAGATGAGAAGATGTGCAGATCACAATCTTTCTTCAATTGTGTATTTTCTTAGCTGATGATGTTCTTGATAAAGTAAATGGGAGAATCATATGTTCTCCTCACCATTCTCATAAGAATGGCAGCACCTCCTTGCAATAATAAATGCTGGGTCTAGGGCTACTTTATTTATCAGCCTGGTGTCTAAACATCCCTCTCTTTATGCACAAAGACTTGCACAGCATTTAAGCTGACACATCTTAGCAATTTTTTGTCATTCCAGTTAGAAAACCCAGAGAAAGCTGGCAGGAAGGACTCCAAACTACAGCTATAAAGGAACACCAGGGACAGCTGGAATGAAAGTGTACTCAGGCCCAAAACCCGATCCTGAGACTGCATCTGTTCCTTAAGTATTCCTTGCTGTTTCTTTTCACATATCTTGTCTTCTAGTATCTGCAGTCAAGAGGCCTTTCAAGTTACAGATCTCAGGACACAGGTTTCAAATGATTTTGGCATCTCTCATATCTCTCATACCTCAGATTTTCAGCTAAAGAAGGTCTTGCCCAGGAGAGCATGGATCAGCTCAAACTGCAGTTCTGAATGCTCTTAGCTATGTCACAGTGCTATTTCAAGCACTGAAAAGCAAATTCCTAGTATTTATTCCTGTAATCTGCTAGATCCAGGGAAGCATCTCCACAGCATTTCCAGCAATGCTGGCCCACTCTAGCATAATATGCCCTCTCTCAGAGTAGTAGGCAGCTCATGGCAAGGAGTTTGAGCAGCAGAAAATGAAGTTTTGGGGCTGAATTCACAAGGCAAACACATGTTTGATGTACACTATAGTTCAGGAAAAGAATTCCCACTGTTTTCTTACCGTAATGGCTGCTTTAAAGTTTTCCAGTTCCTTCTCAGCATTCTCTTCAGTAAGATTTCTCTCTCTCTCTGCCTGCTGAATTCTAGATTCCAATGTATAACTATCATTTCTAAAGGCCAAGGAGAGTTGTACAAATACATTCTGTTGGGATTAAAAAAGGCATTTTCCAATGAGTCTCACAGTAATATAATTTTCAATAACAACTTATGAATAAGGTATGGGATTAACAAACTTTGCTGCTTAAATAAATATTGAAACAGAAAATTGAAAGTATTTTTTAATTAGCTTTCTTTGAAAAATCACTTCTATTTACTTCCTCTGAAACAGGAATTATAAATGCGTTGCTGCCTCTTTTCCTGGATGTTTTTCTGGGAGCTCTGTAGGGCAGAGACATAATGAAGGAAGCAGCCTACCAGAAGCACCAGAATCACAATGGATCTGTTTTCTAGCTGGACTTCCTCCAAGGGTCTCCAAGGTTTTTAAACAGATAGTCTGTGCAAAGGAAGTCCAGGGATGAGCTCACCACGAGCATTGTTTTATGTAAGGGATAAACACCTACCCCTGAAGCCAGCAAAAGATGAAGTGCTAACATTTTTATTCTTTTGCACCCCACTTTTAAAGATTGCTTTTTTCTTTACCAGACTCCTTATTTCTTAGGATTAATACTTTGCAAAGCACAAGGCACCAACAGTTCCAGTAGATTGCAGTGTTGTAAATTAAGATATTTTTCTTGACTGGGTATGTGATTAAAAAAATACAAGAAACAAAGACTACAAGCTAAAGAGCAACCTGCAAACAAAATTATTGGCGTGAACTGGGAAAGTAAAAATTATGTAAACTAACAGCAGGATATTATTAAAAAATGCCCCAAAGCTCATATTGGCCAATAAAAAGGCAATTTAAACTCCTTGGTTTCTGGTCTTATTTAATCTCAAATTTTTACTACTTTAGAGTACTAAAATGATTTCCAAAGTGAATTCATATTTTATTATAAAAAACACAAACAAATGTTTTCCTTATTCCTACTCTGTCATTTTACAATTTCAATTGCTCATATTTCACAAAATGGCTATTTTCATGGAATTCAATTTTTTTTTAATGAGAAATATATTTGGGGAAAAAATCACCCCATTACCTCATTCTAATAACCATCCTTAGATTTAAAGTAACCACTTAAAATTGGAACATATGTCTAAAATAATAGCATACTTACCTCAACTTCTTTTTCAGTGAGTGGTGGGGAGCTAGAAACAAAAGTTAAAAATTCACATTTTAATGAGTTTTTTCTCTAAAAACAAAGTTATTCTAATACTTAATTGAAAAGAACAGCAAAATACATGTTTGAGTTTCAAGAATTTTCCACTACTTCTCAGCAGTGATTGCAATCAAGCAATGGTCTCTCCAAAGTTCTTCACCTTGTGCATTCATTTATCTCAAATAATGCATATAACAATTCCTTCACCATAAATGTTAAATATTTATTTCACTTGGACTAAGAATCCTTATTGACAGTTCAGGTAACTGAAGGCTCTGGTGGTTTTGGTACATGACCATGTGGGTGAATGGAAGAATTGTTTTTGGCTGAGCAAGTTTGGAATTGTTTTAATGTCTTGGAAAGTCCAAATCAGTGAATTCACAAGTGAGTCCTTCAGCTATGTTTGCAAAATAAACTCCATTTCCCTGAAAAATTGACACCTCCAGAAAAATTGCAGAACTCTTAAATGCCCAAATTCTACCATTGGAAAACATCATCTGTCCAGATTATTTTCATGGGGGTGAGAAATAATATTTTCAATATGAGTTCATATCTCCAGCAGCAATCCTGGAAACCAGAAGTGGAAAAATCTGTATAAAAATCTACTTGTAGCATGCAGTTAAGGTTTAAGACTTTTTATGTAGAACTCACAAACTAATTTTTAAAGCTGGGAGTTACTAGAAGCCAATGCATTCCCCAAAATTTTTCAGAAAATCTGTGTTGCACATCTTAAGATGCAACAACTTATCTCCCTATGGATGGAACTCTGAAAGGGCAGTTGACTGGAGACCATCATTGTGCCTTCTCCTGGATGATGTGTTCCCACTTCTAATGAGCTTTTACCTTCCTGGAAGCGATTTGTGCACTCGCAGTTTTCGCAGCAATACATCAGGAATGCTGGGCATGACATCAGAGCTGTTCTTTGTCTCTTCCTCTTCAGTGGGGGAAGGGAGAGGTGAAGGGCCTAAAGATGTTTTCAGATTAAAAAAAATTATATTACTTGAAAAGTCACTCATTCTTTTCTGGAATATTTTAGCTGAGATTTTGTAATAGAATACTAAGCCATTTTCTAAGGCTTTAAATGCCACCTGCCAAGATGAAGTATAGTGTAATGTACTATACTACAGATTTTGTACACCATTTATTGTTATAAACTACATCATGTACCTGTTTGCACTGTATGTTCATTGAAACAGGATATATAGGTTATACTTATATTCTCTGATTCTGTCACTTTCATAAGGACCAAGACATGGCTAACACTTTTTTTTTTAATTCATGTCACTTAGCTTCCGTATTTTCATTTTATTTAATTTCACATATATTGGTTCCCTTATCTACTTCTGTCTTACCAGAATTTCATGAAGGACTCTCCTGTAGGAAATGCAGATTCCCCAGTCTCAATCTCAGATTTGGGAAGGAATCTTTGAACAGTTCTCCTGTTCATAAGTTTAACAGAAGGATTCTTAGACTTGCCATGTAATTAGTGTGTAAATCTGGAGAGTGTTAACATGAAAGACTCAGCAGAACGGGAGGTGCTTTCCAGCTACATTTTAGTTCTGTGCATTTGATTTATATTAAAAAATTCCAGTATTTACTTAAGAACAGTCACATGTGTCCCCATAAAATCCAGCCTGACACCACAGTGTCTCCAGATTTAATGCATTCCACTTAACTTGTGTAGATGCAGAGTTGTGTTTACTCAGACAGTGACAGCAACTTGTCATTGATAAAAACCATGATGGAGACAGTATATTAGATTCATAACAGTAATAATGAAGTATCTGGCTATTTCCTATTGTTTAAGTAAAATTACCACTTCAGTTGAAAAGGTAGCTTCTATGACAATGTAAGGAAGTAGGTCTCCCTAACAAATTAACTAAGAATTTGACCCCTTGCTTGTTTTCCCCACTGAGGACAAAGAGTTGACCCTTAATGTTCTGGCTACCATTTAGATAACTTACTGGACGATAAAAAGCTCATGATACTCATGAGATCCATGTTGAGAAGCTGGACAAAATAATGCTTATCTTTTCATAATGTTTTCCTCAAGACTTCTAAACCTGCCAAAATGACGTAGCAGGCTGGTAAAATGGCAAGTATTTCATATTTTCAAACAGAGCCTGCTAAATAATTTCTGGGAAATTATACATTAGCAGAGTGACAGGAATAATATTAGTATATCTAAGAATCCAAAGATATCACTAAATATAGAGCACAAGAAGCCTCTTTTAATCTTGATTCATTCAGACTGAAGAGGAGTCTGTTTCCAGACATAACATGAAATGTAATATCTCACCCATCTCTCAGTGTAACAGGAACTTTAAGGCCTGATGAGCTAGTCCCAGTGCAAATGTATGATTTAGCAAAATAACCAATACTAAAAAAAATGAAATTGTCTTTGGATTCAATCTTGGACAACCAGTTTCAGTTCCTTTCATAGTAACCATCTCCATTTCAGTTAATGTCACACTGAACAAGTTCTGAATTAACTACTTCCAAACAAATATATATTCATTTTGGTTTAAATATTTTAGCTAAGCACTACTGCTATTTAATTCTTCCACATGTTGAATTATCCGCAGGTTTATATCTCTGCTCTTTATTCTGAATCTTTTTAGATGCAGCTACAGGCATCAAATCTTTTTTGCTTGTGCTAGATTGGAGAAAACATTTGGTGCCAGATTTTTTTCCTCATTTATGTAGAGTTTTAAGTCTTTTCCTTAAAGAAGAGTTTTCCTTTATTTTTCCTTAAAAATCACAGAAAGTGAGGTTAAAAAAATCTCACTTATTGTGAGGCATATTTTTCCAATCCTTCAAACATATTTATGACTCTTCTCTGGCCTTTTCCTCATTCATATTGATGTGGAAATGTGGACCAGAAAGTGAAAATGCCATTCCAATACTTGCCACACATATACTAAAAAAAAAAGCAGGAATAAAGCATCCCATCTCTCCCAGGGATCAAGTTCACACTTATGACCATAATATCTTGCAGAAGTTACATCCATTTAATCCATCATTGCTGAAATGTTTTTACAGAAAGTTATTGAAACTTCAGTCCTACAACTATTAGTTATAAGCCAGACTCTGTTCCATGTGTGCATCTTTTCCCTTGGCTATAATAATACCTACAGTATCTTCTTGGTTCAAATAATCACAAAATTGAGGTACTTTCCATTATTGGTCTCTCTTGTTCACCATTTATTACTGTTCTCCATGATTGCTTCAACTATTATTGCAACTGAAGTAAAAGTCTTTTTCACTTTTTCTCCTCGCCCCCACATAATAGTCAGTTATAAAAATCAGTATATAACAAACATTCCTTCCAGTTTTTATGGTACTGCACCTTTTTCCTGTTCTGCTGCTTCACTAAGTTCAGGAAGTTTAAGTCCAACTAAATTTTGATTTCTCATCAAAATATGCTCCTGTGAAGAGAAACAATAATATTTCTAACTACAAATACCAATTTAAATATCCCTGCCACATGTACACTAAATATAACATTTACTTTAGTTAATAAATATAATAGAGATATTTGCATTACATTACAGTCAGATTCTACATAACATGGACACTTAAATTCACACATACTCTAGAATGTTACAAATCTCAAATTTCATACAGGCATTATTTAGAAAAATTCCTGGTCATGCAAACAAAGATTTGCAAAATGTGCCCCTTATTCAAGTAGATATATAGAGTTCTGGTAAGTGAGAGCTTTAGTAATTGACAACAAAAAAAGCCATTTTGGATATAGCCACAGTAATAACTAAGTATCCCAGATAACAGAAGAAATTCAGAAAATCCTATATATGAGACTTTGCCACTTTGACTTTATTAAGACCAGACCTTGGGATGCTTCACTGTTACCTCTGTTCCTTAAAGGTAGGAAAAAAAGTGCACTCTCGAGGATTAAACCTCATTGTCTTATTTCTCCTTTTATCATCTCCTCATTTTCTTTCATATTGTCACATATGCTTAAATTCACAAACACCTACTTTTATTTATGAGTGGACAATTCCTACTGGAGACAGAGCTCAAATCTTTCCTAACTGGAATTATAGATCATGTTGCAATGATATTTTGATTCTCTTATTTGTGCTTCACAGCTTCTAGGTCATTCAAAATGATAGAATTAAAGAATTATAGAATGGCTTGGATTGAAAAGGACCTTAAAGATCATCTGGTTACAAACCCCCTGCCATGGGCAGGGACACCTTCCACTATCCCAGGTTGCTCCAAGCCCCATCCAACCTGGCCTTGAACACAGCCAGGGATGGGGCATCCACACATTCTCTGGGCAACCTGTGCCAGGGCCTCACCACCCTCACAGGGAAGAACTTCTCCTGTAATTATATGGCTCAAGAGTCCCTATAGTCAAAACTTCCAGTACATGCACATTAAGAATATCTGTTATATCAACAGGAATAGGTGAATAATGAAGCTGCCATTCCCAAACAGTACAATGGGAATGAATTAACCAAAGTGCAGAATTTGAGGTCCTCACCTGTCAGCCTTGTGTTCATCTTAAAATATTAATTACTGGGGGTCAAGGAAAAAATCCTTATTAGGCTGTTCAGAAAAGTACATGCTGCTTCTTTTGGTTTTTTTTCTTTCAAAAGTCATTATTAGTAATAGAAATATGTTCATTGCCCTCTTTTGGTGGTTTATCATTTAATGAAATTTCTGCTTTTTTTCCTTAGGGTTTAATTCTTAACTTTTATTAATCATTTAGAAAAACATTTAACAACCGATTAGTTAATGGACATTGCAGCCCAAGTCTATTCATTTAGAAGCTGACAAATTTGCAGCACATTATAATTAGGAGCTGTAAGTCTGGGCATGCTCTACCTGCTCTTGCTGTCAGAGATGCCCAGCTTTACAGCTCTGAACACTTTGAGACATTTTCTGAGAAGGTTCAATAATCAACTAATCATTACAAAACCGTTTCCTGTCCTCTGAGATCTTGCAAATGTAAACATGCAAGAGGACATGCACATGCATATGTACACATTGAAGCACCACAGTGCACTTGATGCATATCTGAACAGAACTAAGAAATAGAGTAATTCCATGAAGTTTACTTACGGGTTACAATTTAGTAAAGTTGCAAAGGAAACAGGATACAATTCTGTATTGATTATGCTGAAACTGTTTCCCATTTTATCCCTATGTTTCTTGGAGTGATAAAAATAATGCTAAACACGTTGGAAGTTTAGTAAGGTATGAAAATGACTTTTTAAATAATACAGCTGATGAGAGGACTTACCTCTCTGAGCTTTGTCAGCTTCTGCATTCGAACTGGCTGAACTTGGATTTGAAGGTCTTTGAATGCTTTTAACTGATTGCTGGATTTATTACCAACAGAGATTTTATCTTCCTCAGATGGTAATTTTAAAGGGGTTTTCTCTTTCTGCCCAGGCTCCAAGCTATCCCAGGACACAGCCCGTAGCAGAGGAGGACGCAGTCCACACAGTTTAAATTCTGGTTTACATGGAACTTTATGGTCCCTCATTTCTGGAACAGGAATTTTTAGCTTTGAGTCCATATTTCCTATTCCTGGTCCTGGTAGATGGGTTCTTAAAGGAACATCATTTTCTTTCCCTTTCTTGAGGAATGATTTTCCAAGTTCATTTTCACAAACATTCATGCAAGTATTAAGAGACATTCTGCCACTGTCACCAGCTGAAGAGGAGAATTTAGGTAAAGTATCCATATGTTTACGTGGATCAAAGTTTTCCTTTTGATCTGAGAGCTTCTCTTTGGAGTTTTCAAAGCCAGCAGAACGAGGAACCAACCTTCCCTGAGAAATCTTTCTTTGGTCATTCTGCCTTCGATCAATTAATCCTTTTGCAGCATTCTGAAAGCACAGGGACACACATGAAACAGAGAAACAAGTCCAGATTCCTCTTTTCCCCTGCCCAAGGACAGATTTTCATTGCAAAAAGCCATTTCCTTTTCAGTGACATTTGCTTTTGAATATGTGCTGTTGACAAAAGAAATAATTTTTAAAAGGCACTTAAAGAATACTGATTTGGGAATCTCCTCTCTGAACTTTTGAGTTAACCTCTCCCATTCCAGAGTCCATTGCAGCAATCCTCCTAAAGCCAAGCTCCTCAGCATCTTAATGTCATGGAAAGTCTAAACCACTGGCCACAGTGATCTAAACCACTGACATACACCAAAATGGCTATAGCAGATATTTTTACTTTACTTGGAAAGTTATTTTATATATTGATTTTAATTGAGCTAGAGCAGGGTGCATGATAGGATGGAGAGATCAAGTAGTAAGCCCACTGTCCTCTACTTCTTTTGCAGTTGCTTCATCATTTCTTAGAGCAGTGTAATCTTTTCACTCAGTGAACAATCTTTCAGCATTTTTAGTCCAATCAGTAAGTCACATGTGTGCTAAGACAAAGCAGCAGACTTTGTTCAGCTCTTAATGTGAAACACTTACCTCTGCAGTTTGCCTGTCATCCTCTTTCACAATTCTGTTATTCTAGCAAAAAAAGGATGAAAACACTGCCTTATAAGGTTATCTTTCACAACTATGCTACAAATGTTAGATATAGCTATTAATGGCTGAACTCCGAATCCCTTAATTTTTACATTGCTTGTTGCATTTATTTATGAAATAACCTTAGAAATTAGTTTTTTTCATAGATTAGGGTTATATTGGATCTTTTTCTATTTTCTACACTTAACAGACCTTTATGATCTTTCAGTTCTTGTTACGTCATGATTTCTGTCTTCAGAGTAAATATTTATTTATCCCTTGCTGTACAGAGAAAATATCAGTAATCCAATTTTGGTATATAAAATGGTATTCCAAACATACAATTTTTATCAGGAACTAAAAGGGCAGCATGTTATAATATAGTAGTGTGATAACCAGGTTATTGCACAGACTACTCAGCTCTTACCTGTCCTGGAGATACTGACTCAATACTAGTGGTTGTGCAAGCATCAGACCCTGAAAGATACACACATAATTAGGGCATATCCTGATATATTGCTCAAAATTTTTACTACTATAGCATTAACAAACACCTATGTGCACAGTTTCCCATAATACGTGAAGGACAAAAATTCAAATGCCAAAAATACTACTAAAAAGGAAAAGAAAAATCAAACACATAGCAAGTGTGAAACATCATTAAAGCTTCTCAAAACTCCAATATTGATAAAATTTAAAAAATACAACATGTGAACTTGCAACACCACAGGAATAAAAATACAATAGAAAAGATCTATATGCAAAAATATATTTTGTATGCATTCAGGAGCTTTATCACATTCAGGACTAGATGCTTAAATCTACTCTTCTCAAAAAATACTAAATGAATACATTTTTTGTGAGCTTTTATAAGTTAAACTGTGAGCCTGCAAATGGTTGGATTTGATGATCTTAGAGGTCTTTTCCTACCTTAATGATTCATGATCATTTTACCTGATGGAAGTGGAAGAATGAGAGAGTTGCTCCAAGATGCTATGGGTGAAATTTTAGGACTAAGAGTAGGGGAAATTGGTCATTAGAGCAAAGACAAAAACAAAATGAAAAGGTGATTTTACTTTCTAGGCTTGTGCCTTCTGTATTTTTAGAATTCAGATGAGATTCAAATATCAGTATCATAGTCATCAGTCATGAGTTTGTTCAGAACCTGACAAGCTGTTTGAATTGCCAGGTTGCACTTGGCAATTAGGAGTTTAGAATACGTTCCATGACTTATACTTGTCAAAAATGAATACATTTTTATTTCTATTGATAAAGGGAAATTCTATTGCTACAGGGAATTTCTATTTCTATTCCCTGATACAGAGCATCCTTATTCTCCTCAGTTTTCTGATACTGTAAGCACTGAGGAGATGCAGGACAAGAGAAGATTAATGAGGAATTTAGGAAAAAAAAGAGGTGATGTATAGCTGTGGGGTTTTTTTCCCCCTCCAGAGAGTGTCAGGCCAATTCTAAGATAGAACTTTGTTTGAACTGGCATTTCAAAGCAAAATGAAAGTCCTATTTCATGGTAAAATGGCATTCTGTTCCAGTTTTCAAACACTTCATATAAAAGGAAAAAATAATTTCAATTGACGTTCTAGAACAAAACATTTTATTCTGCTGTTTTTAAAGGAGGATCTGGTCCATTTAGCTTATTTTTATGGCTATGTTCAGAATAAGAGGCAGTGTAATTGTGTCTGGAGGGAAAGTTTTTTCAGCAGGATGAATCTAGCCACTAAAATTTCATTTAAACATCAATTTGTGATCATTTTTCACTTTTCAATAGAAATACTTCATCCTTTCTTGTTACTGTTTCCAGTATAACTTGACACCATTTTACTCTGACACACCTGAGTACATGGATGGGTCATTTCTGTTTTATGTGGAACCTTGTGGAGGACAAGAAGGATTCTGACCTTCAAATTAACCAAGTGTATGTAAACAGCAGCAATGTATAGATTACATAGATGTTTGAAGGAGAGTATGAAATCTGTTTTTCAGGATCTTCCCCTACCTGTGGGTGACTCTGTGAGGCTGCTTCTTGACTTTCTGCCTCTGCGTGTTAGGAACCTCTCACTCACTTTCTTTGCTTCTTCTAACAATTCAAGGTTCTTCTTTTTGTCTTCCTCTGATATTTTGACATCTGGCAGTGGATCATTCACCAGATCAATCACATGACCACTATTGTCTGTGTAGCAAATGTCAGAATTAGAGTTGGACCTTCCATTTCCAGGTATATTGTGGCATGTGAGAGTAATAAGTTCAAACCAAACCTGCAAATTTATACCTATACATTTAGCTTTAAGCTTGTATGTAACAAAAATTAATGTCTGCTCATTTTTAATGTTACAATCTCAAGTTTAGAGCAAGTCCTCAAAACCACAGGTAACCCACTAAGATTAATTCACTGTGATCAAAAATTCTATGAATATGTGGAACTGGTTTTCCAGCTGTGTCTCCAATGCAGATTTTCTCATTTCTAAATAAAAGTACTATTAGATCCATCTCAACTAACAGTAATGGCATTTCTGTTGTAGACAGAGTTTATTCCTGGAATTTTCATGTTCAGTTTTTCAAGGCTAAGAACCCACAAACTCACCCAGCAAAGATTTGTGTGCAATAGTTTTAACAATTAATGTAACACTTCA
Organism: Trochalopteron elliotii; assembly: GCA_024734555.1. Classification (NCBI taxonomy): domain Eukaryota; kingdom Metazoa; phylum Chordata; class Aves; order Passeriformes; family Leiothrichidae; genus Trochalopteron; species Trochalopteron elliotii. The sequence goes on along the minus strand of JANPWX010000452.1, from coordinate 185,962 downwards.
TTAATCTGTGGCATTTAAATTGGTTGAAAACACTAAACTTTGAGCACCAATTTTTACAATTCTCCAGCCTATGATGAAGTAAAGAAGGCAGGCAGTTGTCAAAAAGGCCCTTTCTGTGTGAGTCAGTATAAATGGCTTTTATGAGCATCTAAAGAACAGCCTGGATGAGGGGGTGGAAATTCATCAGGTCAAATTTTAAAATATTTTTCTCATATTACAAGAGCCATTACAAAACCATCAGTTTTCAGAAAAGCTAAGGATGTAAGCAAGCAGCAAAAACTCAAGGGTTTTTGGTTTGTGGGCATGGAGTTGTTTCAACTATTGGTTTTTTTATTGATTTTTTTAGGGAGGGAGGGAGAAGTCCTTTGGCTTTAACTTCCTTAAATTTAGTTCAATTTCAACGATGTCAAAAACCATACTTATAGATTGAATATTCTAAAGCAATCTATTTTCAGTGAAATACCTGGTTTGGTTTAAACTCAGACCTGTGTGTTGGAAGTTTGAGAGACAGACCTCCCATGACACTTCCCCTGTGTCAGCAAAAGAGAAGTTCAAGTGTAGCAAAACCAGTATTTTGTACTCTACAAATATATAGGTTGAGCCTTCTGAAAATGTTAAGCTAATGCACCAATTAACAACTTTCTGAAAGTAACAATGTGTGTATTTCCCTGAATTAGTCTGCATGCAGTCCACTTACAATCTCATGATCACAATTCAACATCCCAGCAGTACTCCCTGTGCATGCATTACACAGTGTGCACAGAGAAAAAAAACAGTGGCCAATACAGTCAGACTCTCTATATAGGTTTTTATTGCACATCACATTTTCTGAGAATACATCCTAGTTGGAATGAATAATCACTTCTTACCAACAGAAGTTAGTGAACTTGTTGAATTCCTGCTGGCACGGTTAGAATGTCTCCTATGAGGACTCCGAGGCCTACAGAGAAAAGTGAACAAACAAAAAATTATGGAGTGTGGCACCTAAAAAAGGTCCTAATTGCCTATTAAAAATTAATATTAAAAAGAAAGCCCTTTGATTAAAAAATGAAGACCAAAAGCATTTATTGCAGGTGCCCTCATCTCCAAACAACTGGAAAATGGAGGAGATTGCAGAAAGAAGGAAAATTGAAGAAATTGATCTGACAAAGGAGTTCTAAAATTTGCTATTAGTCTCACCCACTATGAACCTGATTTCTCAGACAAAACCCCTACATTTCTTGAGATTATTACCACGACTTAAAAATCTTGTAAGAATAGTATATAGCAAAAAACAACAAAAAATAAACAAACAAAACCAAACAAACAAAAACCCTCACCCCAGTCTTTCTGAATTGGTATTGCTTCTTAACTAAATTTTATGGCTAAAATAATACTTTAGGCTCCCACATCGACACTCCCATAGGATCTTTTTAAATTTCAAACCAGGTAAAAGTCTCAAAAAACTGCAGAAATGTAAATGCTGATCCTGCAAATAATTCTGCTTTTGAAGGGTTACATATAAATTCTGACTCTAAACCAATCTTGAAGTTTGGAGAAGCACACTTTTAAAAATACAAATAAATTATAGATTTATGAAACATATTTTCTGATGTGTTTTTCCCCCATATTTTAAGTTTAGTGGCAGGTCAATAAAATTGAAAAGCCCAAGTCAGGAAGTATGGTTTATCAGAGCAAATATAATAATCCTAATTCAACTCAATACTGAAGTTTCCATCTTCAATGACTTACTTTCACATATGCTTAACGTCATGGTGGTATTCTTGTCCCATCTATGTGAACAGGCCCAAAACTGCTTCAAAACCCATTGTATTACAGTGTTCAAACTAGATATTTAAGTTGTCTAACTCCATGAGTGGAGTTGTCAGTCTCTGCATTCTATGTAACTCTACTCTTTTAGTCTCAAACATATTCCTGTTCCTCCACCCTGCATCCCAAACACCACCCTCAAAATGCAAAGGCAACATGACCAAATCACAGAGACACAGCAATGATGTTTTCATACAACATACATTTCAGAGCAATGTTTTAGAAACACAGCCCCTAGAATTTATGGATGGGTTGGTGATGTATTATATATAGTACCTGTTAACCAGATTTTTATCAATTTCTGTATCTGGCGTAACAGCATTCTCTGGAAGAACAATAGAAGGCGTGCTGCATGTTGTCCCTTCAACAGTCGTATCCTGAATGGTGTGTGACAAACACAAAAATGTAATTAAACAGAAATTCAAACCACTGAACATTGACTCTCTGTGTGGGAAACAATGTGTATTTCTCAATTTACCTAAGAGAAAAAGTAATTGAAATAAGAGATAATTAGCTGTAATTTGACAAAACAAATGTGAATTAGAGGCCCATACTTAAATTACTCAAAAAAGATGATGGAGACCTGGAATATCTGTTTTCTTTAAAAAGTTTTAATGCATGCAAGCTGAATTCAATAAGCATGGAGCTAATGAGAAAGCTTTACAAAGGCAGACAGTCTGGTTTTTCACAGACCAAACCATTCCTCTAGTGAAGTACACGTCCAAGAGATCAGTGAATTTATGACCTGAATGCAAGAGTGAAAAGCAGCTCTGTATAGCAGGGCTAAATTAAGCACAAACCCTCCATATGGTAATAATGTATAATGAAAGCTTGAATAAATACAGTATTAAGTGTACACATGATACTCAAGACCTCAGAAAATATTTTGAAGTTATCTTTTTAAGATAAGAGCTGTTTAAGAGGTCCATATGGTTTTCCCTGAAATTACTTGAGGGAAATTTCCCACAAATTACTTATTTTTTAAAATATATAATTTCAATATTAAATTAAATAAAATATTATTTTTAAGTGATAAAAGAAACTGGCAAGCTGATACTGAATATTAACATGTGTTTGCCTGCTTAAAAATGAGAGACCTTGCCTCAAGAACTTAATCCCATACCTTCTGCATAATGATACCACTCAGCTGAAGAAAAGGAATCAGTTTCCTGTGAGATATCACAAATGGAGATGCAACAAGTTGGCATAAAGTAATGTGGATGTCTCATGTGTAAGAAAATTATTACTTCTACCCCAAGTACTGCATTCAGATTAAAACCAAAAAACAGCTGGAGGGAAAGCTTCCCAGCAGAGGCAGTGTACTGCTGTCAAGTGACTTGTAAAATTTAATGAATAATTTGTAAATTCTCAAATCCTAATTGCTTCTGCTAGGCACTGATATAAACAAGTGTTTTGTTTTAGTTTGTTATTTGGAGTCTACAATTTTCTTGAAACTGCATCCCAAAACTTCACAAGAAATCTATAGAGCAGGTAAGAAAATGCTGTTGCAATAGCACTAATTTAAGCATTAATACAATGAAGCATGTAATAAGTCACAATTTAGCAAGTTTTAGACTCTGGAAGTGTTCAAGGCCAGGTTGGGTGGAACGCTGAGCAACCTGGTCTAGTGGAAGGTGTACCTGTCCATAGGAGGGCAGTTGGAACTGCATGACCTTTGAGGTCCCTTCCATCCTAAACCATTCTATTCTATTTTATTCCATATGAAGGCTGACTCTTACTTGACTGCTCATGTCTATCATTTACCATAGAACTCCTTGAAATAGCTCTCTCATGCTGCATTTTGTTCCTGTTGAAATAACATATTTTCTGATCAAGTCAAAAGACTCCAGAAGTACTTGGAAAATGGTATAGTATTAAAATACGTAGCATAACACTTCTACCTCTCAAAGGCAATGAAATATGCCTTGATTTCAGATTCTTGATTCTACTGTAAATAGCTGTTTTTTTCTAAAATCATTTTTTTTCAAGCAGCTCCATACTTCCATATTCATAATTCTCATATAAACTTCCTTGGCAAGTTCACTTTGTCAGTCACAGGAGAGCAGGTGGGGAATATGCCAAGAAAACACTGTGAAGATCTAAATTTAGGAAAAATATCCTTGTAATTCGGAGATGTTAGAATCCCAAAGCAGATGTGATTCAAATGCACAAGTGACATTTTCTGACAATAGCTTGAAAGCAAGTTCTAGTAATATCCTTACTAGAAAATGTTAAAAAGTAACAATATATTTTGTCAATGACAAAACTTCAGGTGACTCTGCTGCTTGTACAGCAAAGCAGCTGAATACACATGCACAGTGTTTATACTAATCTCATGACTGCCAAAAAGCAAAAACTTTTGAATGATGTAACATCAGCCTTGAAGTCACTCAAGCCCATTTTAGGACTCTAAAAACAGCTCATTAAAAAGAAAAAAAAAAAAAAAAAAAAAAAAGAAAAAGAAAAAAGAAGAGGCTGCAGCCAAGGCTAGTTCAGGTCAGGTAGAAAACATTAATCCTGGTCAGCAGCTATAGGAGTTCAGCATCTACACAAGTGAAACCTCATGGCCCCCCATTGTCCAGGAGTGGGGCAGGAAGAGCCAGAGCAGGAAGCTCTTTGCAGGGCCAGCTGGCTACAATCAAAAGGAATTGCTACAGACTGAGGAGTGCTCAGGCTTCTCTACACAAGTCATGGAAGAGAAGCTTTAACAGGAAGCTTAAGCTGCCTCACAGTTGTACAACTGCACAGAGACGACACTGAAGATCTCCATCACCCTCCCATTTGTGTGCCTTTAACTCTGCTCCCTCGGCAGCTTCCAGACCCGTCTGCTCCTCAGCTATTCCCAACAGTTGCCTCATCTCCTACTACCAATGCTTCCCTGTCACCCAAGTCTTTGCTTCCTTTTTGTTCCAAGCCCTCCACCTCACAAAAATGTAGGGTAAAACTGACTTCACCTCTGTGGCTCAGATGGGAACTGCTCCACGAGGGTGACCAGGAGCCATCCAGACTTGCCGGGAGGCATGTGCAGGGCTGAGAGGGTGGCACAGGAAGTTTGGTCCATAACAGAACAGCCAAGAGGATCAGGGATTCTCAGGGTGGAAGCAGAACCTCCCAACATTCTGGCTGTTAAGTTCTACCAGGCCCTCACTAAGCCTACAGAGAATGTGCTTTTGAAATTTTTATAATCCAGACAGATTTGGATAATTTTTACATTAATGGGATGGTGAGGGGAGAAGGAATACAAAGATACTCTGCTGAAAGACCTACCATGCCAGGCAGATGACAGAACTTTACTGTATAACACCTGAATTCTTTAAAGCACTGGGGGGAAAAAAAATCAACAGGAAAAAGAAAACTCTCTGCAACCTGGCCATATTCTTAGATATTAATTATGGACTGAAGTTCAGAAAAACACAGGCTGCTGTAAGAAATACTGAAGTGAAAACCCACATTTATTTTTCATGAATTTGAGACGTAGAAACCAGGTCTTCCCACCATGTAAAAGCATGATCACACTTGAAGCATGCAGAAAGCTACATGTGATGTAAGGTTCTTTTTCTTTATGTCAGAGCTGTGTTGCAATCTGTGTGCATTTGTGCATGCAGGGAAAATGTGGGGAAGAGTCTCCTGAAACAAAACAAGGTAGTTGTTAGACACCAGACAGCACTTTAGATGAGATGAAATTCCAGACTTGGAAATTTTTGTTGAACGACAGAAAACAAATTCACCAGCTTTTAGTTCCTTCTGATGCCCTCTCCTTGCTTGCAAGTCCTTATCTCACAATAATAAGCTGTTTCACTTAAGAGTGACTTACAGTCATGCTGTAGAACTTGACCTGCAGCAAGAGCCAAGAGTGACAACAGCTATGAACAAGATCAAATTTTCACAACATTGGCTAGCGGCAAACCTTAAGTAGGCTTATGAGCAATGTGTTGGTTAAAATCACTCCACTGCAATTTTGTGCCTAAAAATAATAATTTCTCTAAAATGGAGCATTTTGCAGAGTGAAGTGATTCATGAACTATCACATTACTACAGTTTATTTAAGACCTACATCTAAAAGGCCTGGAAAATGTATTAAAAATTTTATGTTTTTACATTAGCAGGTTGGAAATTTTCATTTCTCCCATTTGACAAGCATATTCATGGTGAGAATTACCAGCTAGATTTTCATATTTTTCATCTTTGGGTATGTTTTATACAGCAGGTCTTTTGTACCAAAATACTTTTCACATAGGCGAGTTAAAAAATCCCAATAAAATTTCCTTGAGCTAATATATGTCATCAGATGGTATTCTTGATGAACTTGTATCCAACTGGGGTGTTTATCTTAAGGCAGGAAATTAACACTCAGCACCATGTGCAGTTTAGATGGAAAGCAGGACAAATCAGTGCAGAGCTCACTGCTGACAATATTTTCCAATCATGTTAAAGTAGCGGATGTTTTCACCTAAAGTGTGGAATGTAGTGTCCTCAAACCCAGTGACAGTGTCACATCTTTAACTGAAGATGTGCCAGACTATAAATCCTCTCTTTTTTTTTACACCAGTTTGCGTAAAAATGAATCATTTGGATAACCTGTGGTTTCTTAATCACAGGAAGGTTCTTTCCTTCAGCTAAGCTAACAACTGAAAAAAAAAAAAATCCAACCTCAGTTTACTAAAACATAAAGCTACTTTTTATCTGTGATATCGATTATTGAAAAGGGGGAAGACCCATCTGTTTCTGATTTTTTTATATTTATCTGGAAAGAAAACATGTAAAAACATGTAGATGGCACACAAATTTGAAGCAAACTGATGACTACGCCTGGGGAGCACCCACCTGCCCTCTGTATAGTTCCAGTGTATGTTCAGCTACTGCTGTGGTAAATAAAGAAAGACTACAAACCAAAAAAGCCCATTTCCATCTTTCACACACACATGAGTTGCATAACATTCTCTGTATCTGGAAAAACAACACCAGTTGTTGGAGTGCAAGCGTAAGTTCTGTTCTCAAAGTTTAAAGTTTTCTTTAATAACATCAGACAGGACATTTTTGGACAGCTTTGATATATGTCTGTCTGTTCTGAACCATATATAAGCCTCCAGATCAAAATGATAAACAACTGCTTGAGCAATTTAAGTTCTCATCCCTTAGGCTATAAAATATTTGAGGAACTCTAAGGATTTCAACTGCAGGATCATTCATAGCTCCATAAATTAAGCAAAACACCCTAATACAGAGCAACAAACAGATCAGATTTTTTAAACCCCTAAATATACACAAACAGGTTTCAGCCTGAGGTTTCCAGCAAGTGTCAGAAAACACCTTTGTAAGTAAGAGAGCTTACTTTGGCTGGAGGAGAACTGTTGTGCTGGGCCTCTTTTGCTCGTCCCTTGTCTTCAGGTAAGGTTGGCATGGTGGGCAGCGTGAAGCACGTGGAGCTGCAATGTGGACTAAGAGGACCATGCACTGCTGGCAGTATCTGTTTCAGGTTAGCCTGAAGGCATAAGCACTGGGAGGCCTCGCGATCTGCAGGCTGGGTTAGATGCCAAAAATACAAATCAAATCTGTTTAAAACTCCATGCTCAAAAACTGAGATCACTTTACAATAACAAACAGTATTAAAGTTTAAAATTAAAAATGCTATCTTGTGTTTTATTAACTAAAGCTTTCAAGGTCAAGTATAACTTAGCAAATGCATGCAAAACAGACAACCTTCCATTCCTGTTGCTATTTCCATCTCTTTCCTCCATTTTACAATTTTCATTTTGTCACTATGATGTGACCAAACTGCCTTCTCTATAATATCCTAAATATCCTCTAAGTAGTAAGCAGCATCCTCGATACCACAGAACAGCAGAACAGTTCAGGCTGGAAGGGACCACAGGTCCAACCTCCCTGCTCAAGCTGGGTCATCCCAGAGCACATGGAACAGAATTGCATCCAGAAAGTTCTTGAATATCTCCAGTGAGGGAGACTCCACATCCTCTCTGGACAATCTGTTCCAGTGCACAATCACCTGCACAGTGAAGAAGTTTTTCCTCATGTTCACATGGAACTCCCTGTGCATCAGATTCTGTCCTTGCCTCTTGTCCTATTGCTCAGCACCACCAAGCAGAGTTTGTATCCATCCTCTGACCCCTCCCTTCAGACACTGACAGACATTGCTAGGGTCCCTTCCCAGGGATATGCCTTTTAGTAACTAATAGCCTCAATGCTGAGCATGATCTCAGATCTCAGAGGATCAAAACTGGAACCCTAGAGGGTGGCACTTCTCCTTTGAGCAAGGTGAATTGTGCAAAGACTTGGTGTGCCTCTGTACAAGACAACAAGGTGCAAGACACTCCCAAAGCAAAACAGCAGAAATGCCCGAAAAGGGGAAAAAAAATCTCTACCTATTAGCTGAGAAAATTCTCATTATTAGTATCAAGGTGAGGCACTGCATTCACAAGGATAACGTCAGCATGAAAGCCTGTACCAAAGTCTGAGGATCAGCAGTGCAAAGCACAAATCAGTCCTTGGAGTGGCAGTGGATGGGTTGCAATACTTACTGTGACACCAGCCCAGGAATCAGGGAGCTGTCCTCATCAGTATACCAGTGTCCTCAGCAGTACAGCACTGCACTTCCCGGCGGTGCCTGCAGGTCACACACACACAGCTGAGACCACCTGGTGCACACACTGGTGTCTCCACTAGCAACTGCTGACTACTGCATTGTAAATTAACCTGCTACAGTTTTCCCTTCCATTTCAGGGGTGGGTAAAGAAATGCATTCAGGAACATGTTGGTTTATTGAGGTTGCCAATTGCATTTATCAAAATACATCTGTTGCTTTAAAATAAAAGCAGAAAGAGGCAAAACCATTCACAAGAAACACTGAAGCAGTCTCAGTAGTGACAAGTGCCTCACCTCAGCTCTCACAGAATAAAATCTGTGTTGTAAAACCTACAGAATGTGTGAAAACTTTGGACTACAGAAGCAGCTAAGACACATGCTTTTATTAGGTTTGTTTCATATTATGTTGCAAACTTATTTTTCTCTTTCACTAGAAGAGGAATGCAAGGCCATCTCACATGAACTTTAATGCAGAATGAATAGACAGTAAAAATGATCCTACACAAGTATTGGTGAGTTCAGGAAAAAGTAATTGTATCATTGCAGTTCCTCAATAACAACTGAAAAAGCTGCAGCACATGTGAAATCATTATGAAGACCAAGATACAGACTCTTTTTGAACAGTGGGCATAAAGATTTTTCAGAGCAGTTTATGTTGTAGGGACAGCATGTTTCAAGCTTTTCTAGACATGTTGTACCTGTTACAGGTGATTTTTTAACTCTACAAAGGTAAGTGGTAGTTCATGTTTGTACCATGATTTTACCCACCCCTGACTCTAAATAAGAGTAGAGGAAGCTTTCTATGAATAACATCTTTAAAAATGGTTATTAAGGCAAAACAATTAAAGTACCTAATAGGATGGAAAAGACATATTTATGATTAGATATAGTTTAATAAATCCACAGATCAGACGGATAGCAGTAGCACTGAACATATCTGTTTTAACAATTAAGTTTTTTTGTATCAAACCCAGTTACCAACTATTAGCAACACAGGAAGCTGAGATGGAAACAAGGTAACTTAAAGGGACACAGACTTGCTTTTCATCTCTGTAACAAAATCCTGGCATCCTACACAATTTCTGAGTTTGCAAGAACTCAAATTCAAATTTTTTAAAAAAAGAGAGAGAGAGAGAGAAAAAATATATAAATCTAGCTGTTTATCTAATCCCTCTTAGTGTTTGCCTTATGAATTTATTATAGTTCTGATACATTCAACCCTATGCTGGGCCTGAAAAATCAGGAATGTTTCAAGTCATGGCCAAAGCATGTTTGCAGTCCAACATGGAATTGTAGAAGCTATTGCACCAAACGGGTTCATTCCCAGTCTTAGACAAGTTCTTAGTACATACTAAACTTTTAAAAGTAATGCAACTTATCTTGAAACAAGAAAGAGCTATTAGGCACATCAAGTTTCAGCTAATTTTTCAGATTTAAAAAGAAAAAAAAAAAACTTTAAAAGTAAAAGAAATAAATCAGCAGGGTTGTCTAAGAATAGAAAGGGACAAATCCCAAGCTGTGTTGTCCTAGAGATGCAGCACAAAAAGTACAGCCAAGGGAAAATGGAGGGTAGCAAGATGAATTTATGCCACCTTAACAACCCCCAGATTTGGAGTGGATGGAGTTCAGGCTGTCTCCAACACAATCAGAACCCTACTCCAATTTCCTTACAGAGCTATCTTGCAAATAGGAATAAGCTTCAAATCTCTGTGCTGATCAGTAGGAAAATTTCTTCTTCTGACTTTCCGTTTTTTCCTAATACCACTCCAGAAAACCCCAGTGCTGAGGACTATACTGGAGCAGTGAAAGCTTGCACATCATTATTCATACTCTTAGGCTTCTTTAGTCAAACACCATCTTTGCACACCTGAACTGCATTGCTGCAGTCCACTACACTGCCAAAGGGAGGGGTACTGCATATTGGTATTTCAGTATAAGGATGTAGTTCAATTAATAAACTACATCATTTAGAACTCCAAAGTATTAACTCTCAGTCTAAAAGCTTAGTTTTGACATGTGCAATGTTCTTAAAGTCAGTCCAGATCTTAAAGCCCAAATTTTTTAAAGACTTTACAATGCTTACCCATCACAAACATCATATATTGTAAATGTAAATGGATATACCATGCTCTGCAGGGAGTTCTGCTATTTTCTGATCAATTAGGGCCTTCTGATACTGGTAGGAAAGGCAAAAGCTTAGAAATTATGGAAACTTAAATATTAAGGAATAAATGTTCTTCCACCACTGCTGAAGTGACCTTATGCCCCTTTAGTTGGGCAATAACAACAGCCCCAGTAAATGTCACATGAGTCAAAATGCATAGAAATAGGGGGCTTTGTGAGAACACTCTACAAGAATTAGAGGAGCTTATCTGCATCTCAAAAATGTAGATAGAAATAAAGAAACGTCCTTGGAAAATTTATGTCACTGGAAGGTACATTTTTTCTTTTTTCAGCAGAGCAGTAGGGCAGGGGGCAGCCTTGGAGCTTACAGAAATTCACATCCCTATTTACGAAATGGCTGACAGCCTAACTGAACCCTAAGCTAGAGTGTGGAGAGCATGGCTAGCCTGGTTCTAAGCCTGACCCACCTGCCAGCTGAACAGCCTTTGGAATCATGCTACCATTAGCTTTGCCAGATTTGTCTCCTTTGCACAAGCACAAGCACGTTCCAGTCAAAGAAGGAAATGATATGTTAACAATATGTGCAATATAGTGAGGCACCAACTGAAACACCTGTAATTATTGGCCCTGAAGACACTGAAAAGAGATTAAAAATACACCTGCACTTCAAAAACAGTCAAGGTGCATGAGCATATATTAGCATCCTAGGCACTAAGATAATTTAAAGATCCTGTTTTATCTATTTTCATTTCTTTTTCTTTCTTAATTGATCAAGCTCTGTCTGGCCTGCCTCTATCTTATCAAAGGATGTCATTATATTATTGTAGTGTTTTATCAAAGTAAATAAAAAACTCCATTCTTTCAGAAATGGCAGGAGCTTCAAAATTATCTTTTAAAATTAAATACTTGTAGAGATTAACTCACATGTCACAGGCAGAGCGGATGTGGGTGAAGATCTACAATCTCAGTATGCATGAGCCTTGTGCACCTACAAAATTAGTTAAAAATATACAAACAAATTACCTATCCAATTCACCAAATTCTGCTCATTCGCACACTAAGAGGAAGCAATCTAAAGAAGAAAAGTCAGAGAAAGAAATAAAAGAGAGTATGGAGTGCTTTTTAACATTTTGGTCTGTTATTATAAACTTACTGCTTAAAACAGTTAGGGGGAAAAAAAAGATCCCCTGAGCTCAAATTTGTAGTCAGATACAGATCAGTGAATGCAGAGAACTTTCTTCTACCACTGGGTAGGCTTAGAGTACAATCTCCAGGAAATGGAGATCTGGGAGCTCTATTCCATAAAAGGGAAAAGTATTTAGAGGCCCTTGGCTTTCAGTGTGTTCTCTCTGCAACTCATTTTACCATAGTAGAGAAAGTTCAGTATAATCAGTTCACTTCCCCCGGCCGAGTCACGGCTGAGTCCGTGTCAGCCAAGGCTCAGAGAAAGGTGCTTTACTCCATCTCCACTGATAGCTGGGCACCTGACCCCAAGTGCTCTGTCACATCTCAACAAGGGGACACAAAAACCAGCAGAAATAAAGTAAAAAAAGCATTTTTTATTAATATTTCTTGACCTCATGCTGCCTGTGGTCAAGCCTCATTTGTCAATAACAGGAGTTGCTTGCTCATGGATGCGGCTGAACTGCACAATCCTGTGTGGCTTTTTGTAACTTTTTTCTTTGTTTCCCTGTAAAGTGGTTGTAAAATGTTACCATATTAAAAAAGGTACCTTTTTGCACTCCTTTTTGTATAGCTGTAAAAATATATTGAATTCACATTACATTTTGGATTAGGTTTTTCACCTTTGAAGTACTTAAGACCCAGTAAACTTCCTTCAAACAAAGTCTGAGCAAAACAGGGTGTTTTTCTCATATTTATACCACAACAGTGTTTTCAAAGACAAAGCATGATTATAGCTTCAGATGTTTGTTGACGTACATTAACTATCCCCTAAAATTTTAAAAACCCAAAACCACAACACAACAAAACAAACCCCCTAAAAACAGATACAGACTATCTTAATAGAAACACTTTGAAATTTTGCATTAGGACTCCAAGATCTTTGTATAATGGGAGCATTCACTGGGAAAAGGAAAAAAAACCCACAACTGAAGCTGACTCATGTACATTCTTGCCCTTTGTGACAAAAGGTTCTATGTGGAAACTGGAAGACATTTTCTTCATTGTCTGCAACACAGGAAAAAAATTGACTAGTAGTTTCCTACTGCATCTCATTTTCATGACGAAAAAGTGTTTTTTCACATTAAATACTCAAGTTTGCAAGATATTAAGATCCTGCTTCAGCCAGTTTACCAAACCACAGTCTCATAGACCCAGGATTAATGTAAGGCACCTCTGTGATAATCTTAATGATCTGAGTTTCATCCACACTAACATCCATACAACTGCACAAGGTAAAACCTGGAAGACAAAGTGGTGTTTCTGTTTTTAGGATACAGAACAATTCCATATACGCAACCACTGTGTGAATTCAAAGGATCTGTTCTCATCCTGAGATTAATTCCTGAGTAACTGAGATTCCTGATTGACTTAAATAATACTTCTTGACAATCAGAACAGTTCCAGGTTGCAACCTCAGAAACAAGGCATAAATGTGAATAATTCTGTCACAAAAATATTTTTAAGGAAGAAACTAGCAAAAGCTGAAGAAAAAATACAATTTCTAAAAAACTTCCCTCAAACTCAGTGGTTACAGACTTCCTTGGAGCTACAAGCTATACATGTAGGACTTGATTTACAGAGCAGCATGACAGGAAAGAATCTCCTTTTCTGCATCCTGTTTTCCTCATAGCTCAGGAACACATAAAACTGGATGGTTTTCAATAATCTGCTTGAATGAGAGAAAGGAAAAGTTAGGTCAGGCAGAAAGTAAAATGCTTTGATGCATGTCCAGCCTGACATGCATCCTGGGAGAATATCTCCAGTAATGGGTAGTTATGACACTGTTGAGACTGAAAACCAAAAGGTTTGGGGCTGAAAGGTGATGCTGTTCTATTATCAACAAGACCGACCCCTACAACAAGGCATTTGGTTTGGTCATGTATCTAAAATTTACATCAGAGTTTAAAATTAACTCCAAAAGGGTTTAGTGGAAAATGTATTCTGTGAGTTCTGTACTTAACTCCTAGAAGATCCATTCTGGTCCCAGCTTTAGTTTTTCCTTGATACATTAAGAGAAAAGATTTCACTCATAGGTAATCATTTTAACATAGCTGAACGGAAATTCAAGACTTACTAAAAGATCATAATTGTGTTTGAATACAGCACTTCTCTTTCTGCAAAATGTCAGCTTCATTTGTTTTAGCAATGTTTTTACAGTATCTGTTTTGCTAGCAGTCAGTGTTTAGATGTACTTCTCTTGCAGCAAAGCATCTGGAGGAGTGGCCTACGACGACTTTTTTTGGCTTGCAAGAATTCCAGGCTCAACTTTATGCTGCAGACAATCGGCAAACAGATGAAGAATGTAGTATTTTAAAAACACTGAGGAGCAGTATTTCACTACCTTTTTAGACTAGTAGACCCAGATTTTAAAAAAAAGGTATTTCTTTTAGGGTAAGCCTATTTCAGACAGCCTGAAAAATTCCCAATTCCACTTTTTTTGTTTTTAGGGGCAAGTAGGAGTTGCATGAATCAAACTTTCATAAATTACTCTGGTTAGGATGCAAATTTTTTATTTTCAGGGTTTTTTTTTATCTAGCACTAAAAAGAATGTAAGGAAATGAGGTTATAAGCAGCACAACCATGCTGTGAAAAAAAACGGTTTTAAGAATTGCATACAAGTTCAAAAAAAAAAGTTCTGGTTCACTTGTAGTTTTTATTCATTCTGGAGCTTTTCTTTGAACAAATGTTCTTGAGATAGAGCTCCAAAATAGTAGTGGACTCAGCTCTCTTATGAGAAAGATGTCTTACTGACCTCATTTATTTTTCTTTTTTTCCCAATCAGTGGGCTTTCAGCTGGAAAAGCAAGAAGACAACAAGAAGCACTGCTCACCCAGGTGGCCTCTAGGAAACTAGTTGGGATGAACTTTGGGGTGCATTAAAATAAAATTTAAAATATATATATAGTGAAAAAGATGGTGCATATAGTATTAAGGAAAAATGAATCCCTGATTTACTCAGTAAATCTCATGCATAAGTTAAAGAATTCAGCCAACAGTAGCAAATCTGATGATCAGAAGACTGTCAGATCTCAAGGCATAGTTGTTATATTTCTTAACTTGCAGATTATTTTTATAGACTTTAGGAAATGCAGCTTAAAGGAAGAATGTGAATATAGAGTGGGAGGATATTTGGCATGAAGAATAAGGATGTCTAAGCATAAGAAACAGCATATAAGAAAGTGTGAAGAGTGGGAGAACAGTACACTTAGTGTCATTCAGGAGGGCAGCTCAAAACAAACCCAGAGCTAGGAAGTTCCTGGAAAAAAGTCTGTTATAACATAAAGGCAGTGATCTTAAAACAGGATAAAATCAAGAAAAAGTTGAAATGATATGTGAGTAAAAAATGTTGCTCTCTTCTTCCTCCTAGACAACTTACTATCTGAAACAAAATTTGTTTAGGAGGCAGTGCCAGTCTTGTGTGGTGCTGAAGGACCCCTCTGATGCAGGACCTGTGCACTGATAAATCTCCCAAAAGAAATTGTACTATTCAGAATACCAGGAGATGATAATACCACCCAACATGCTTTTGCCTAAATGAGCACCATGTGTTCAGTCACACAGAGTCACTTGGGTTTCTTTCTTCTACTCCTTCTCACAGATTTGGAGAAACCTAGATATGCTTCTGCTGTCTGGACTGCATGTATTATACATCACATTCTAGTTACACATTTATTTTTGTCTATGGTGCAGGCAGAGCTGGGAGCTTGAGACAATATTTTCTCAAATTGCCACTTGACTATATTCTTAGTCAATGTAAAAAGAGAGCAAATATGTTTGTGTGGAGGGGAGACAGATAAGATTAGAGGGGAAAAAAATCAGTGTTCCTTGGTGTCAATTCATCCTTTTTGAAGGAAAACCTTAAGGTTTCTACATGAAGTAAAGTTTTTGAAAGCAATTTCTACATAGAAACATTCTATAAATTATTCTGCTTTGCAGGGCAGCAGGATATCAACTTCACATAATCTGAAAAAAACTACTACCAAAGGCCTGACTTAGAAACACAAATAAGTTGAAGACAATTAGGGCAGAACACTATTGCTTAGTGACCCAGGAGTCTTGTTGCTAGTCAAGCAAAAAATTTTCCAAATGAAGAAATTAAACTAAATTCTTTCTTTCCCAATCAAAGGGTAATCCCAGAGGGCACACACCGTTGAACAAACCAACAAGAAATAGCTTTCTTTGGGGTCTAGAATACAAGCATGGGCTTTCAAGCAGGGAGATTATACTTGGCTTTCTACCTTGCATAGATAAATGGCAAAGCAGCAAAACAAGCATTTTATTCCCATTTTATGCTTCCTGGACACAATCAGATTGACATTTGCTTACTTTAGTGATACACGGATGCCTATTTTTGCATTGCAAAAATGAACAGACAGCAAAAGAGCACGAATGTGTTTCACTTCCTTTTTATGAGAAAAGCATTATGGGTCCCAGTCCACTGAATGTTTTTTCAAATATTGCTGCACACCAGGACAGGACTATCTTCACTATCAGCTTATTCAAATAAACAGCCATTGTGTGGATTCTGAGTGCTACTTTTTTTCTACAGACATGGTAGTTCACCCATCCAGGCTGCAATGTCCCAACTTGGATCTAGGGATGCTGTATACTAGATCACAAGAACTGTTGCTTTTGCTAGAAACAGTCCAATTTTATTCCTAGAGTACACATTAAACCTCCAGGCCTAGCTGTCTGTGAAAAAGCAAAGCTCATCATGTCACCTCTTCCTACCTGCCAGCACATGATACAGAAGCGTGAAAAAACAGTAATATTTTGTAATGCCACCTTTTAAGCTTTTTTTCCTAGAAACAGACACAGCTTTGAAGCCAGCAGCAACACTAGTATCTCTTATCAATATGTAGTTCTAAAAACAGATATAACAACAGAACAACAACAACAATAATAATAATAGATCAATAATGCAAAGGATGATTGTTGAATTTTAGTATTCTTGAAAGAGGTGGGGTGAGGGAGGAAGTTCTCGGTGTCTCATCCAGGTGTGATGTCAATGCAAAATTGGATCCAAAAGCTCTTTCTTTCTCAAAAGATCTATTAATTAACAAGATTCTGTAAACACACATTGTAGAAGGTCTTTTGCCTGTATTGCTGAATCATCTACAGATTTCTGTGTGCGGTGTTTTTCCTTGCTGCTGACTGTATGCTTCTGGGACATTATAAATACCCTGACAAGAACCTTTCAGATGTAATCACACAGTGTTATTTTCACACTATGAAGTTTTTACAGTAAGCATTCCCAAATTGATGTAGTTTCTCATTTAAATTTAAATTTCAGAAGGTATTATAGGAAGAGGCAACATATTTACAGCACAATTCAACTTATGTACCATGTAAAGGCAGACTTTCAGTAGCTTGGATGAAGCCTGATCTTAATTTTTTTTTAACTGGTATTTAAAAGCTAAGATCCACAATATTCAGAGACAGAAAGATCACCTTGTTACTGATGCATTTAGCAAAGGTATTCTATGTGCATTTTACTGGCCAAGTTAGCAACAAATTGGAGTGGATGACCCTCCAATGAGGCACATGCCGAATTAGCAAAAAATTCCTGAGTCATTCTTTTGCTAATTGGGCTAATTGAGGCAGTTATGACTTTCAAGGTTAAACCAACAAAGCATATTTGATTTAATAATCTGAGGGCTGAGAAGGTGTTGCATTAGACAGGATGATGCAGTAATTAAAACAGAGATGAAATAAATACTCCAAAATGCACATATCATACAGAAACAAGCTGTTAGCACAGAGATTGTTTTATCAGGTGTGTTCATGACATGGCTGTTCTTATATCTCACACAACAAAAATTTAATTTGCATTCTTTAAAAGGTTATTTTATAACACTCTCACAGCACTGAGTTAACTTCCATCATAAATAACACTTGGTGAACTTTGTGAGATGAGCCCTTTTGCAAGCAGCCCTCAGGTGGCTTTTCACACTTTGCTCAGATTTCCAATCTGAATCAGTGCATATTCCAAACTCCCAATGCAAACAAAGCCTTGAAATCAAAAGACAGGATAGCTGACTTCTGACTGAAACTTTTAGTAGAGCAATGCATCATGCTACCATTACAACTGACTGACTACACAGAAGCTTTATCTGATCACTGAAAAGTAATGCTCTGCCTACTGTCCCTAGTTTGACAATACCAGTTCCCCAAGGAGGAGACAATCTCGGGTAGCACTTGCAAGCCTCTCTCAGGCTGCAGCTCTGCCTTGAGAAGTGTCATAGTTCTCTCCTGCTCTTAGATCCTCAAATCAGCTACTTGGCCTGAACTATATGTGGCCAGGAGACTTCCCAGTGGCTGCAATCAAGAACCCACGGCCAAAATTATAGGGTAAAAATGTGCCCTTTTTTGTTCTGATTTGAAATACAGATGTGCTTCAGGAAAATTCAGCCTGAGCTCTTTATTTTAATGCGGGGGAAAGGAAGAAAGCATACTGCTTCATCACTTCAGAAAGAACAGACTTGCTGACTTGTAGAAAGGATGGTCTGAAAATGAAAGCAAGCAGTTGTTTGTGAGAAAAGAGAAGCAAGTCCCCATTTCCTGTGTTCTCGAAGATCTGCACGCCATTGGAATCCAAAATGAGGGACAAGGGATTATTGCTAGTACCAAAAAAAATCCCAAACAAACAAACCCAAACCAACTCTAGAGCTGCCTTTCCACTACATCATACAAAGTCTCTACCCACAGAATCTCAGGACTGGGAGCACATGGTAATGCTAAAAACCAAAAAAGGGACAGTTCAACCTTTTATTTTTCAGGTGTCATTAAAAGTAAAGAAGTAAATGTTCTCTTACACCATCCACTTCAAAAGCAACTCAACCATTCTATTTGTCTTCCAGGTATTAACACTGAGGACCTGAAGGAGAATTTAACCATCTTCTTGCAGTTTTGTCCCTTTAAGGAAACACTGATGTATTTCTGCATATGGACCAGACTGAAGCCAGCATTTCCAAATGTGCAACATCAAAGCTAACCTTTGATGATTTAAGTGAATGAAGTACATAATTCCTCCTACATTTAAACTCTTTTCAGCAGGATGAAAATGAGGCCTATTTTGGCTGCTTGTAAAAATTCTAGATTCAGGATATTTATAATTTGCACTCTAATTGGGAAATTGTCCTTATTGGCTTGCATCTTCTAGAAAGCATGGTAAGAAAAACAACTTCTCATTTTCTTTCAGAAGGCTACCAGATACAACACTGAGAACACATAGTTTGCTAAGCTTATTTCTGCCATTTTCAATCATTGTTTTTCAAAACCTAGGACTAGGAAAGTTAATAATAAAAATCAAAGTTATCAGAACAAGAAAAGAATTTTTATGCATTGACTGGCACATACTGTACCAAAACCCCACACTTTTCTGGGCAATTAGACAGTTCAGAAAAAAACTTTGAGGAAAACAACAGCTCTGCTCTTCTGGAATAGCACAAGCCAAATGTAGCAAAATGTTCCTCATGTCCTTTGTCAAAATCTTTCCCTGATAAAATTATTTAGCCAACACCATTCCATTCCTGATTATATCCAGGAGCTGATCCAAAAAATAATGTACCAGCCTTATGCACAATCTCATCTCATCAACATCTTAAAAAACCCCACACTCATTTGGTATGGTTTTATCAGTGTTGTGCACTGGGAGGCCCAAGGAAAGAGATGAGCTTAAACCAGCAAACTACTTCTGCAGGGAAAGAGAATTCTATGCTTTGGGGATTACATTTCACATACTAGTTTTGACATTTTTCCCTCAAAACCCAAAATGAAAATAGGGAATGTGAGAAGGGCATAAAAGGAACAGAGTTACTCATATTCTATGAGGCTTTAAAAAACCTCCAGGACATGCTACGGGTCAAGATTTGCCACAGAAATATCAGACCTACTGCAATCATCTGGTTTTTTCAGGGCACTCCATGTCTGCAGTAAGAGCAGTGAGTAAGGCATGGAATTGCATTTCAGTCCCTCAGTTCACAACCAGCAGTTCAGCTCTGGTGCAAATGACTGAGTTTGTACAACACCTCCTGTTCCTGCAGCTGCTGACAGTTCAATATCTTCTGGGAGAGGAGCAAGGAGACAAAGTGGGAAAGGAGCAGCAATCGTATCTTGATACTGAGCTAAAGTGACCTGAATTCATGTTTCTTAGTCCTGTTTCACTGCACTTCATAAGCTAAGCTAGAACTCAGTATTGCTCTTGGCATCACTCTACTAAGAAATTGTGATGTGTATCCAATTATGCTAATTTTATAACTTCATATATGATGAGTCAAAATGACATTCTGTATTTGCCTATCTATAAACAATTTGTATACAGTAAGCATGCAGGCACATACATTAATATTTATTACCTTAACTTTCTTTTCTTTCTTTATGTCAACTAAAGTCAACAAGGTTGCATCGAAGTAATGGAACCCATTATTTTAAGTGTAAAACAGCTGTAGAGAATTATGGAATGAAAAAGATTCAGTGATTTTAATATATTAAGAAATAAAAAATTACAAAACCATGTAAAGTATTTAGAAAACATCTCTTAAAAGATACAGGAACATAATTTTAACAATACCATAAATCTACATAGATAATACCAATCTTTAATAGAAGAAATGCTGAAATACCAATGTTTCAAAAGTTTTATTGTTAATCAAAGTTTTGGGGTTTTAGAGTGCCTCTGGACAACATTCTGGCAAATGCCACGAAAAAAGGCTGTGCATTATCAATTGCCTACCTGAGGCAATGGAAGGCAAGTAAAAAGCCTCAAAGAGACTGAGATAAAGGCACACAATGAAAGATGCTCATTCTTTCCAAACACTTCCATCAATATTTTGATGTTGACCTTGAGCTGCTTCGTTATTCTGCCCAAACAAAACAAACTTCTGATTTGAAGATTGCTTTATAATTTTATTATCACTTAAGACTTTCATCCTAGTTCCTAAAATTTAGATTATAACTGTCCTACATAAGAAATTAATGTAATATTTTATTACTAAATAGATCCAGATACAAGAATGATAAATTAATACAGGACTGTCCAGCAGTCTAAACTTTGCTATCTCATTAAATTCCTGTACAGAAATCAACAAGCATTTTAATACAGGCAACATGTATTTTTCAAAAAGAGGTTTTGACAAAGTTTTCCATCAAGCATCTTAAGGAAAGTGCTCCCACAGGACAAAAGAGAAATACCTCCTGTAACTGAAGGAAGAAAATAAAGGAAAGAAGTTGTTCTGTGTGCTGCAGACATTACACTTCTGTGGGTGATGAGGTGTTCAACATAGTCCTGAAAAATCTGGAAAAGTGGGTCTGTACAGATGATTAAAGATGAGATGGGAAAATCAGAGCTAAAGACAGTCAAGGTAGTTTATGAGATACTGAGCACCTGAATAATAAAATGTCAGGTGAAAAAGGCAAATTGATGGACATGAGAAAAAAACAAATATAAAATACACTTAGTTAAATAACAGCTCATCATTACATTTTTCAAGTCAGAAAAGAGATCAGAGTAATTTTGAACAGTTCTCTGAAAACAGCATTCAGCAGCAGCCAAAAAGGCAAAAATGTTAAGAATTAACAGGAAAGAGCTGGCAACGGCATAGAATATGAGAGCAAATCTTTAAAATAGTTCTAGTCACATCTCAAAAAGACCCAAAAACCCAAACAAAACAAGCACACACACCACTAAAAAGAACAAAAACCGCCCAACAATATAAAAACAAGTGATTCACAGAAGAAAGACTGGGTAGTAATTGCAAATGGTTTCCATGCAAAAAAAAAAAGACACTTCTGGATAGAAACAGGTTAGAAAGGGATGAATAAACTGAAGAGGGTGGCCTATTAATTATGTGCTCTCAATTCCTCACAGTACATGTGGCTAAGGATGCCAAAAGCACTTACTAGGCAATTGTTTGAGTAGAAAAGAAAATCCTTCACAACAGTATACAATTAAATAATTGAATTTGTTACCATAGGAAGTTGAAAAATAATTGGAGCACACAAGTCAGTTCAAACAGAGATCAGATGCATTTAGAGGAGAGGTGCAGTAGGAACTCTATACAGCCCCTGAACCTGGAAAGGCCTGAGCTGCAGATGGCTGAAAACAGTGAGTGTTAAAGAAGAGTTTGGCTTTTGGAGTAGCATGAACATGATCCTTATGTGAGATCAGAGGAATGGTTTGCAAGACATGGATGTGCAGCCCTTATGTTCAGTGGTGGAAGCAGCTTCAATTTCTGAAAGAAACTGATTATGAGAAAGTAAACAAAGGGAAAGTGCCTTTTTGTCCATCATGAGTAATTGGTAATGCTGAAGAAACGGATGGACAGAAGAAGAGGCAGAAGAAAGCAATGGAAGAAAAGAACTTTCTTTTACATTTTTCTAGGTAATACAAACAGTACATGCTAATACCACAGCCAGGACTAAGATCCAGGATGATACTGTGCTGGATTCCTAAGCAGCTTCTACAAAGAAATAAACATATCTCAGTCTGAAGAATGTCTAGCATCTCCCTGCTTTGTCACGTTCTAGATTCGTGCAGATGAGCAATCTTCGGATGTTTTTAAGAGGTTATTTGGGTGGCAGGTCACTGAAAGTGTTTTCAGTTCTTTAAGATGTATCATAGAGAAAGAATTGAATTTCACAGAAGAAATGACAGTAAACCAGCACTTTCCAAATTTTGCAGTCTTACACACAGAGGTATATTTGCTTGCATACACACACACTAAAGGACATTCCCAATTTTATGGCTCTGTGAGGAAAATCTCGTTTGTCTTCAATGCCATTTAATAGAAGACCCAGGTGCAAATCAATATAGAAATTTCAAGGATATCAATCTGAGACTGGCATGAAGGTTTACACAGCTCTCAATTACAAAGCATTATTGCTGTTCTCCATCTTTTTTCCGAATTATTATCACTGAATCACAGAACAGAACAGGTTGGAAGGGACCTTGAAAGATTGACCTGCCCAACCCTTTGTTGGAAAGGGAGCCTGGATGAGATTGAGCATCCTCTTTAACTGTATCTTGAAAACCTCCAGCAACAGGGACACATCGCTGGGAAGGTTGTTCAGTGAAGGATTTTTCTCACTGCAAAAATGTGTCTTTTATTTTGAGATGACACCTCTCCCTGTCACATATATTCAGCTGCACCATGCTGCCTTGACTCCTGGTCCAAAAGCTTCACATGTGGCTGAGTGAGAAAAACCCACAAAAATAGTCTCAGCTCAAATCAATGATACAAAGTGGGGAAATGTCTTAAGATCCTCTTGCATCTGGTTTTCTCTTACAGAATACACAGCAGTAGGAATAAATTCATTTTCTGGGATGGAGGCTTGAAATATCTCTTCTCCTAATATTTCTTACTACTTCAGCCAGTATAAAGATCAGGTTTTAGTAGGCAAAGAAATGTAAAAAACAAAAATATAAGATTGGTCTAGGCTAGAGTGGATGGCCTTTTCCCCTGAGATATTAAAAACTTGAAAAAGGCCACATGACTTCACAACTCTAAAAGTTATTTCACACTCTAAGTATTATTTCCCTTGTGTACTCAGTAAACTCAATCTACAACAGAAATTCCACAATAAGGTTGCTTTAACCACAGAGATAATATATATCATTCTAAGTTTTCATTCACTATGGCTAGATTCTCCATCATAGATGCACAAGATCAAAACAAACTGCATTTAATTCTTGTCTAGCAAATTTTGTAAGAAACCTACTTTCTTTTCCACAAAGCACAATCAAAGCTTCCACTCACTACAGAAAGAGACAAACTTCCAGTCAAAGCTTCCACTCTCTACTTTGAAGAGACAAACTGTACATTTTGTTTGCCTCTAAACCTGCAATTTTTCACTGTACTGTTTTGCTGCAACAGGATTATGCCTTTAACCTTGGCAGGTCGTATCTTGTCTTCCTGTTGTATGGCTTGCAGAACAGGACTAAACAGGGAAAGCTTCCTAATATCAAATCCTGGGAGTACAAGTAAGTAAAGAAACAGGACAAACAGTTCTTCCAACACCCAAAAGCCAAATTTTCACCTCAGCATCCCCCTTCCCCTTGAAGCTCTCAAGCTCAGTTTTGCCTCAGGCATTGTGATTTGAGAACCATGATGAAACTTTATCTAGTTTGCTTGTGTCTCTGTATCAATTCGGTTAAACTGAACTGAACTCTATCTTTGCATTAGTCCTGTTATAGAGTTGATAAAAAGAAATCAAAACTTGATAAGCTAAGGAAGCAATTGTTGTCTCAGACAATGCAGATACCAGCTTTTACTTGTCAACTGAAATTGCTGTTTTCAAAGATTCATCAGTTTGGATATGGCTGGATACAGTTGCTAAATTCTGAGATTCTAAGATCTCTTTCAAGTGTCCCTACCAAAATTAGTAACACCAAAGTTGATGTTCTGTGTGGGGAAGGATCAAGAGAAGAAGAAAAGCCTAAACCCATTTCATTGTGCTCATCATCTTCAATACTATATCATTAATAATGCCACTTCCCTTCAACAGATTGAGAGGTATGAGAATATGCATAAAGGGAACCTTTCATGAGGACTCACTTTAGCCTAAGGCCATTTGTCTCCTGAAGGTTTCTGTTTGGTTTGGGTCTTCTGTTTGCTTTTGAATCAACTTAAGTTTCTGTCCTAAAATCAGGAATTTAATTTAGGCTCTCTGAATTGCATTCTGCAGGAACCTTTCACTTCTCAAATGACTACAGGGAAGCCCAGGAAGACAAGCTTTGTAAGGTTAAAATTAACCTTTTTTATATAATGGCCTTTCCTGAAGTAATTCACTTCAGATTACCTTCCAAAAAATTTGCTTGGGGCAGTGGAAGGAATACTAAGCTAAAGAGAGACAGTTTCTATCTCTCTCTTAATTCTTAATTATATTGGCTAAGAAATAAAATTCTTAAGAATTAAAACCTTAATTCTCTTTATTAATCTTCTCTTCTATCCAAATCCTAGGCTGCAGTAATTAGGAATCATCTTTCCAATATTTTTCTTCACAGATCAAAAGAAATAAGAGAAAAATAGAAAGTTAGAACTAGAGTTTCTAGGTTTTCTAGAAACATTTAATGTATGTTCCACTCATCTTTTTTCACATCTTCCCTTCCCAATAACTGATTACAAACAAGTTACGATTGCCAAGATAGCTTAACAAACAAAATATATAATGTCTATACCTATGCAAAAAAATATAAATCTATCTAAATATAAATTAATATCAATTATACCGTTTGATCTCTGCAAATAAGATGATGTCGAATTGTGTTGAACATGTTTCTAAGGCATGCAAATATTTTTTTCCAATACAAACTTTTTTGTTGTTGTTAATGCTTCTTAGTTAGAACAATGTTTATTTGAATTTCCATGGCACTTAAAGACAACCTACAAATTAATTTTCTAAGTGTTCCCTCCAAGTGTTATGTTTTTAACCTTGTTGAAAGCAAAAAAAGTATATTTTTACAAAACAAAGATGATAAAGTTACTAACTGAACATGTCATTTATGTGTTTTTGTTAAAGGAAATATTTAAATTTAAAGTCAGAGCCAGCTATGATTTTTTTTCTAAACTTCTCATTATCCAGTTAAATCAGAAATGATTTTCTGAAGAAACAATAGAATCTAGAAGATAAAAAACCAGGGCAACTACAGTACTTTCCATAACAATTTATTTGCCAACCTGTGTGAATGGCACTTTTCTATCTTACACAGAAAAAAATCCACTTCTATTCTAAATATGTTAAGCATGCTTTCGAACTGAGGTGAAGCAAAAAACAAATTGGAATCACACAGCTTGTTTGAATCACAATCAGTACCTTAAGTGAACATACTGCAGAGCTTCATGAATATTCAACTACAGAGTTACCAATTACACTATATCAGTGCTTTTGGCATTAAAAATTCAATTTTCTTCATTTTTTGAAGCAAGGTGGAGTAATAGAATTTTATTTAGCTCACTCATTAGGTTCATAGTCTGTCTTCATTTGCATTTCTTCAACTACACCAATCTAAAAGTCAGGCATTAGTAAATCACACAACTTTTCTAGTCAGGTTACTCTGCAAATACAGGCAGCAGTTACTTGTTCAGTTTACTCTCACAAAGCTGCCCAGCTGCAGCCCTTACTGTGATGGGTTAATATTCCTGAGGAAGGTCTGAATATTGAAAACATGCTGAATATACTTTGCAGTAGTACATTATTTAATCTTATTTACTGACTAGAACATTAAATTTCACCAATTTAAATCATTATTTCATAGCACAAATGCAGAAATAAATGGAACCATGTGCTTAAGAAAGTGAGGGATAGAACAGTTCAGTTCTGACCTCTTCAAGGGATCTGGTTTTTCACTGTGTAATGACACATCTTTCAGTATATCCTACAAATACTTTGGGAAAGGTGACTTTTTTTTTCATTTTAAGAACCTCAGAGCATTCAAAACACTGTGAATGTAATTCTTCAGCAATTTCCAATAAACACTTGCCAACAGAGCAAAGATATAGTACTGTAAAGAAGAAATTATCACTCCCCAATGTACTTAAGTGAAACTGGCCACTGCTCTTGCTTCTTCACCTGAACTGTTTATCAGCTGTTGGCACTGTGGAATGAACACTGCCTCAGGCTAGATCTAAATTATTAAATTCATTGTAGTAAAACTCCTTGTGTTATCTAAAAGCAGTTCTCTTGTTTTCTTGCACTGCTGAAGTAAATCTCACTTTTGTCACATACCTGAAGCACAGTCCACTTCCAGTCACCAAGAATGCAGTTACATCTTCAGTTTTATGAACATTCATCTAGGTGAAGCATTCAGTTCAGTGGAATAATGTTTGATAGTTATGGAAAAAGATACAGCTTTTTGGATATTAGTTAGGCAATCCAAAAATTATTTTTATCTTCTATAAACATTTTTTTAGGGTTTCATATCTTCTCATGTATGACCCCATCCATAATTTTTACTGAACAGCTTAATTAAAATTGTTTATAAAGCAGCATTTAATTTAAAACCTACCAAATGAGCAACATGTTTGTTAAGCAAAAAAAAATTAAATAATGTTTAAAATGGTCAGAATAACAACTGATTTGTGCAACTCTCCTGCATACAGGGACTCACTGCACTGGATGAGACCTACAAATGAGAAATTAGCCCAACCTTTTCAAATAACAGAAGTAAAATTTAAAATGCAAGCAGAAAGCTTATTACCTGTCAGAGGAATTTAAGGTCTGGAATTCTCATGGTCAGCATGGTGCCTTTGCAGCACAGGTGAAGGAAGGCTAATGAATATTCAGCAGGCTGATGGCTGGAATGCTGTAGGCAGGAGCTTCCTGTTTTAAACATAAAGAAACAAATTTAATACTCGATAGAAAAGGGTGAGATTTTTTGTTTGTTCAAGCAAAATGAACAACTCCTTCCAAACAGATGATCAGGCAAAGAAAGAAAACAGGATGTTACCATGGGTTAATTTCTTTCAAATAATCACAGAATAACAAACCAGTGAGTAACAGAAACAAAGTGTGCAGTCAGTTTGCTTAAGTGCAAATGAGATCTCATTCTGCCATTTTTTACTGAAGTTTACTTCAACAAAAAGGATCTCTAGAAACTTCTGAAGTGAGCTGAAGGAAGACAGAAGGGGAGATCTTTAACAGGATCACAATATCTTATTTTGAGAGCATCTGTTCAGTGTTGCTGGTTTTCCCAATGTTATTTTAAAAAAAGAAGAACAAAAGTACTCCTCATCCATAAACCAAATATCTGCATATTCTGAATAATCTTGAGAGAAAGAGATCACTATTTTGCTGTATATTAAAAAAACCAAACAAACCCCAAAACCTATGACAGGAGATTTAAAGGACACCTAAAATAGTGAGTCCAAGTTCATGATGTGGAACTCCTGGTGTTTCATCAGCCTTAGAGCTTGCCTAGTGACCTTGAACATGCACAAAAGGACATAACTGGTGGAGAAACCACTTCAGATGCAAGGAAATTTTCAGGGAACAGAGTCCTGAGCCCCAGCTGCCTTCTTTAAATGACCAGAAAACAGATAAGGGCTGCTGTCTCTGGGTATTACTTTATTCTCCCTGGCTGAGCTTCAAAACATCTGTTGCATAAGGAAAGTCTAATTAGAAGGGCTGCCTCTACCCGGATGGCTGACATTTACTTGCCATGGGAAGAACCTGTCCACTAACAACATTCCCATGAACCTGACTGACATGCCTAAAGAGCAGGCTGAGCAGAGTCTATAGCCTGTTCCCAAAGACTGCAGAAACCTCAGATCTTTGCCTTTTAGGCACTGAGGCCTCTATGGAAAAATCTGCAAAATAGACGAGGGTGTGTGTTACAAACTAACAGTGCTCTGCAGCACTTTGGAAAGCAGACAAACATATGGACTGCCACCAACTATTAGAACTTGGTGTGAAATCACAGGAGTTATCAGCCTGCAGCTTTCAAGATCTGTTTCACAGACATTTATGAATTTTTTCCAAAATAAAGACAGCAGTGCACAAACAGACCATTTAGTAACCTTTGTCTCTCTGCATTTAAAAATGGGTTGTTTCTAAGCAGCTGAGCTATCAAAACCTGTCCTTCAGGTATTTTATTTTGATGATTTTGTCTCTTATCTCCCTCATAGCAAGCTTACATGTCTCCTATCAGTCTGGAGAGCCAAGAGACAGCATTTGCTGTGCCTGGTTTTAAGCTTCACACATGCCAGGTTGCCAGCTGGCAGATCAAACAGAATCAGTGATAATTTCAGCTCATAGTGGAGCCTTTCCTCTTAGCAGCACTAAGCTGGGTCTCTCCTCTCTTACCACTCCACTGATTTTCACTTGTAGGAGAGTATAATACTTCTGCAATCCTCTCCTGCCAAATTCAACAAGTCGGACAAGTTCAAAGGGTACTGGGAGGGAATCAAGGGAGGGCAGGGAAGAAGGGGGAAAGATATCTGGCTGACAACCAGAATAACAGCATAATTTTTAGTCCAAGGAAAACAATACCAAAAATAGATTTTGGAAAGAATAAATGCATAGCTAACACTTAAAGGAGGCTAGTGGAAAAAATACAAAGAGAAATGTGTCTCCAAACAATTGCATTTAATACCTTTTTCTCTAGGAAAAAGCTTATGTAGCTAATGTTGTGTGTTCAGGTGTCCCTCTTCCTCCTGCACAGCCATAAGCTGGTGATGAGTTTCAAGCTAAGCTGATGCAGGAACTGGAAGATATCAGGAAGTCTGTATTTCCATGGCAGATGCTGTTCAGATGCACAGCATCTGAAACAGAGACTACATAGAATAGATTAGAAATACAGAATAAACTGATGTGGTAACAACTGTGTGCTATAGACACAGCTCTAAGGGCAATCAGGTTTCTTTGTTTCAAGTATTTGACAGCATCATGCAAAATAAAAGCTACAGTTTTTACGTTCCACACATCTCCTCTGTTGTCTTCTCCCCTTCCCCAATTAGGTTACTCATGTGACCACATATTCTCAACAGTAAAAGTTAGAATATTGTAAATGAAGTGCAGATGTGCTGGTTTTACAGGCAGATGATGTGCAGCCACAGAAGCACCTCTGAAGCTTGACGTAAAAGGACAACATTTGGAATTTTAATTACACTGGACTTTAATAAACAAGTATCAATAAATATTTATGGATCTAACATTTGGACTCCCCTATTAGATCTGAAAAAAAAACAAAAAAACAAACTCAAAACCAAGCAACAACCAATAAACCAAACCCACAATGAGTGCTGTTGACATTCTTGCTTAAGGATAAACCCAGGTAATTGTCCAGTACTCCATGTGGAACAGTTGAGAAGGAAAGTAAACAAAGAATCCCCACAGAGGTTGAGAAAGACATGCTTCCACACTCACTGGAGTTTGTGCAGCTGTAAAGGTACAAATTGTCACATTTTTCAACACTTAACACCAAAATTTAAACATTACAATTAAATCCCAACGATGCCCATGATTCTTTAGAGAAAAACATTGTACTGAGATTGCAAATACAAGCTAGAAATTAGAGGAGTGCAACTATGTATGTAACATTGCAACCCTTATTTTGAGAAAAACTCTGATCCATGTACATGGCAGTAGTTTATCCAACGTTTTCAGAAAAATAAAAAAGCCCAAACATACTTAGAGGTACTGTAGGATTTAAGTGGGCCTTCAAACTACAGAGTATCATAGTTGCCTCTAAGAATCACTTCATCTACATGTTTAGAACACCCTTGAAAAAGAGCATTAATCAATAACTGACAACTGAAACAAAATTTAAAAATACGTATTTCTACCACTGATACATCCTTGATATCAGACCTCTCAACTGGACTTCTAAGAGTATGTTAAAGAAAATACTTGAAACAATTATGTGACTGTTGTGGATTACCATATGCAAATTGACCTGAACACTGTTGTTTGAGCCAATCTCATTTGAACCTTGAGGATTCTTCAAGCTAAATGGAATAAACAGAATCAGTTATTTTGCTTTCAAGCAAAGCTTCAATTTCTCCAAGTCTTTCCTCCAACATTCCTCAGGAGACAGGAGAATGAGGCATAGAAATGTCTGAGGAAACAACTCAATTCCATAACCAAACTTAGAGTTGCCAAAATAACATGCCTTCCTCTGCTTGCTATGTCTTATGAAGGAAGTTGAATTTCCTGCTCCCTTCAAGAACCAACTGAATGTTCAAGGCTTTGAGCCCCACGGAGATGCTAAAGATTCCATTAGCTACTATTTAATTTCTTTTCTTTTGGACAGCAGGGTTCCCATAAGTGCCTCAGGAACAAGGACATTTTACTCTGACCACTGGGATATTAGGGGGAGAAAAATCTACATGGGCTGATGCAGTCTGTAAGCTGATTTTCACACTTGCTATCATGGGACTGAAGGAATTTAAAGAAAGGTCAACATTTTCAGCAGCTTGTCTTGCAGAGAAATGGGAACTTTGTCCAAATATTCAACATACAAGTCATGAAGAAGCAACTGAATTCAGGAGGGACCAAACTGTCCCTTTTGACGCATCCAGTTTGGGATTCACACAGTTGGGACACATTTTGCTCTCAGGTGACACCACAGGGCACCTGGAACTATGGGACAACTCACCCTCCTACAGACTGAGCACCTCTGTCACATTCTCAGTCCCACAGTCTCCCTGTCCAGGAAAGGGCTGGCAATGCACTGTGGCAATTCGTACATCATTTTTGATATTTTTATTGCTATAGCAACTGAGTGTAGGCATTTAAACATAGCAACAGACTTTTTATAGCACTTTTTTGGATGTCAAAATGGCACGTTGTTTTATTTTCCAAGCAGATGCTCAGAAGATAAGTACACAGGATGATTGCACAGTACCCACCTTCAAAAGGAAGAAAAAACCTCCCAGCTTCACAACTTCTGAATCATATAAGCTGACAGATGAGTTTAAGATACCTTGTGAGTTGCAAGGTTTTTGTCATGAGTTTAAGAGACTTTGTTCTGAGAAAACATATCACCAACTACTACCTAAGAATAAAATCAGGTGAAAAACTTGGTGGATCTGTGCCCATTTTGTAAAAAGCTGTACAAGAAATTTACCAAGTCCTGCTCTGAAGGGAAAAACATCTATCAACTCTGATCTTTACCTGTTGAGCAACAGAAAAAAGGAAAACGTCTTCACTTTAAGTGGAGCCAGATTCTCAGGAGTGATCAAAGTCCACTGAGACAGACCCAAAGATCATGCACATGGACAAATCTCCACACAATCCAAACAGCAACAGCGATTCACAAGAAGAGAGTTTGAGTTGCTAGATGGTTTATGGAAATATAACTCATCATTTTCATAATAAGGATCACAGAATCACAGAATAATTAGGGCTGGAAAGGACCTCTGGAGATCATCCAGTCCAACCTCCCTGCCAAAGCAGAGTCACCTGGAGCAGTGACACAGGAACGCATTCAGGTGGGTTTTGAATGAACCCAGAGAGACTCCACCATCTCCTTGGACAGCCTGTCCCAGGGCTCTGACACCCTCAATGTAAAGAAGTTGTTTCTCACATTGAGATGGAACTTCCTGTGTTTTAGTTTATGGCCATTGCTCCTCATCCTGTCCCTGGGCACCACTGAAAACTGTCTGGCACCATCCTCTTCGCCCACCATTGAGATATTTATACGAGATCCTCTCTCAGCCTTCTCTCAACTAACCAGGCCCAGCTCCTGCAGCCTCTCCTCATTAGAGAGATGCTCCAGACTCCTCATCCCCTTTGTGGTCTCTGCTGGACCCTCTCCAGTAGCTCCTTGTCCCTCTTGTCCTGAAGAGCCCATAACTGGACACAGCACTCCAGGTGTGGCTGAGCAGAGGGGCAGGATCACCTCTCTCAACCTGCTGGCCACACTTGTCCTGATGCAGCCCAGGCTACTTTTCTTGTGTGCAGTATTTTTCCTCTGGGTCCTTAATTTTAGCATCATAAAGTGATCAGTAAAAATCACCACTTGGCATTAAGTGTAATTTCTGAACACATTACTAGACTGGGAAATACCAAACAGGAACAGGACAGATTTCCTTGGGGATCTTTAGGTATTATTCACCCTTCTGTTACAATTATATGTCGGCTCTGTAGAGAGTGAGATGGTTGATGTCTGCCATTTTACTAAGAAAAACACTTAAAATCTGTCAAACAGAAAATGTCAAAGTCTTGCAACAAAAAAAAAAAATGAACCCAACAAGAAATATCAAGAGCTTCTTATAAGGGTACAAGGTTGTTAATACTCCAGTGATTCTATTCCATTAGCACATAATATATGAGTTTCAGAAAGGACATTTTAATCCTGTGTTTTCTGCAGAAGAGATTTCAAACAGATCCCAAAAGCTCAACATGAAGATAAAAAACTGAGTTTCACATGCTGAGGTTTTAGAATATATCCCACAAATTCTTTCTTCCTGTCCCTTACAGATATTTTTACTTAATGCATTGAGTAATTTTCAAGCCTTCCTAATCTTGGTTCAGGTTCCTAAGATATTTGAAAATTCCGATAAATCTGCTTGGGTTTCAACAGTCTGTCCCACTGACTACTGAAGTTACTAAAACCAGCTTTTAGAGCAATGCTGATAATTTTATCTATCAGAGAATAGGAATATGTTCTTTACTGCAACAGCCCTCAGGGAAGTCCAGATGGGCACCACTATGCAGGCATAAGGGAACAAAGCACAATATGTAGGTTTGCTTCCAAGACTTTTCCAGTCTGAGGTGATGTGCAGAACATCAGACTGACTTAGCACCTCCTCCTGGGACAAACTCCACCCTCCACTGCAACTCAGTCCCAGCCATGTAATTCTATTTTCGTGAGCCCAGAGGTCAGCACCTTTCATTCACTGTTTATGAAGAAAAATATGGGAAATTCAGCAGCTGAAACTGGGAAGCAATTTTCATACATTGTCAAATTATTTCCCTTCCTCTCCACAAGCTTTCCTTCAACTTATGGCTAGATGCTTTATTTTTAATTTTTCTGTTCAGGAGTTACAGCACAGTTCAGCATAAGTTTGGAAGTTTCAACAGGAAACATTAATTGATATATGAGACCTTACTATATTCTACTACCTTCTAAAAGAGACTGGAGAAACCGGGAGAACATTTAAAAACGAAATAGATGACTTTTCTTGTCCAAAATTTCAGAAAAAGCTATCACTTTACAGATTTTGTAATCTGTTAGCATAAATTAAATCCAAAATAAGATGAGTGAAAATAGGTCTGCTTCTCCTACTTGGATTGTCCTAAATGACAGAGTCTTTACCTTTGTGGTGTTCACTAAGTGCCTCCTCTGGCAACACTGAAGTCAATGGAAACTTTGCTGACGATTTCAGAAGCAAAGGCTCAGAGCCAAATTCCCCACGTATAACTTCAGCCTTACAAAACATTCTGCAGAATTATATAAAGACCAATATTTTTACTCAGAAGGCAAGTCTCCACCCCAAAGCAATTATTGTACTTGCCCCAGCAGCCCAGAATTTCTATCACGCATTCATTTGCAGGATGCAAGACATTACAGTGGGTAAGAAAACAGTGTGCAGCTCCTACAGAAAAAGCTTTCCCCATCACCACAGTTTGTTATATCAACTTTTCAACCCCTTTGCTCTTTGCAGAAATCCTGGTAACTAATCCAGTGGGCTGTATTTTATAGCCATGAGACTGCAGCTCTCTTTGGACAATTACCAGGCTTATTTACACATAAATTAGGGGACAGCATGACTCTAAAATCTGTATGTGCAATCACAACAGAATATGTTTTAGTTGGGGAAAAGACATCCAGATTTACATACTCACTTGACATATATTAGCTGGTAGGTTTGCCTGCTTCCCCCCCTGCTCCCCTCATCCTCCCCTCTCCCAGCAGTCCCTGTTAGCATAAGGAAAGATCATATTCTACAGGCTTTACTTGTCCAAACCCACAGATGTCTACAGATGTGCACAATACTACAGGTCCCTGATTACTTGTGATAGCTAAAGATTTTGTGTTTTGCATATTTTAAGGATAGGTGAAAGTTCTAGCACATGGTAAGGCATTCTTGATTTCAGCTATGAAATGGAGGTATGTGGTCTTTGTTCTTGGTTTTGTTTCAATCCTTTACATATTTAATAAATTTGGCAGTTCTTAAGTAAAATTTAATTCTCAAATTGTTTTTTGAGATTGTAAAGTTAATGATAGACATACTGAAATTAACCTAAAGGAACAGAAATATAAAGGAAATAACCCCTTTATATCTACCTACTTAGATCAGAGGATTAAATCCAGGGATGCTATTAGAGCTGAAGCTCTCCATCAAAACCTAAGGTTACGAGTCCACTTGCTCTGAATAACAAATCCCTTTCTCCTTTTCAGAATCCTTAGGACCTACTTTCCAGAGAGTGAAAGTGAGTTATTATTTCAAAGCACTACCATAATAGTCACAGTCTTAGCTCTCCACAACAACTCTACACATGTACATAAGCAGTAATTCATGTCTTGAGTCACTAGTTTAGAACCTTACAGAGATCCATCACCCACTCAGATTTCCTTTCTGTCAGTGATACTGAGATCCAAAACATCTCTTTGACCCATTTTTCAAAGGAAGCACAGACAGAGAGCACATCACAAGGAAATTCTTCTGCTTAGTTTACAGGAAGGCTGCAACTTAGGACAGCAAAAAGATGTATCACTGCCCACAAATCCCCCAGATCTTTAAATAGCCCAGAAACCTTGAAACAGCAAGGATTTTCTTTCCCCTTCCACTCACGAGTCATTTTATCCTTCTTTTTCCTGGACTTACACACTTCTCTAAGAACAGCAAACAGATGAGGAAGGAGAACTCCATATGAGGAACATACACATATAACCCATGAAAGGAGAAGCTTTCACATCTGTCTCTCCCAGGTTCAACTCCCTATACTTCACTTGCTGTACTCTGTCCTAAATAACTTTTTAAAAAGTTATTTGACACCAAATTATCCTTAAAAGCTGTCAAGAAGAAGACTGATTGAAAGGAGGATGGAAGAGGCTGGGGCTAAACAATAGAGTTATGAACCTGGCTGCTAGATAATTCCTAATTTCCAATGTTTCAGTGCCAGATAAATAGGGCTATAGTTATTAAAACAGACTCTGACATATAAAAAGATAGGAGGCAGGGAGGCATACAGGTTTCATGCTCACAGACAATTTAGAACTTAATCCAGAGGAATGTGAAGCAGACGGATTTCTAAAAGTTAAATACAATCAAAATCCTAGGTACTTATCAGTGCTGGTGTTAACACAATGTTCAGCATGCACAAATAAGCAACTTCTACTTGTTGTATTAAATTACACTTTTGTCATCATAGTACCTTTACTGAAGATAAATTTACACATAGGCACCTTATTATATATTCTAAGTTACAAAATAAAAAAGAATTGGGTGAAATAAGAACAATAGCTGTTGAAGGGCTATATCATATATTAGAAATATATACTTGGCTCAGACTTGGAGGAGCTAGACACAGATTAGTTATCCCAACATTTACACATAGTTAAAAATCAGTTATTCTGCCTCCTAGAATACCATCTAAACTTATGCATCCTTGCACAAATTGAAGGGTTGCATAAAACATCACAAGCAAAGTAACACACACAAGGGTTTTTGGAGGCCAGAAATACAAGAACATTATATAAGTAAGGACCCTCAGTATTCAAAATTTCATACACTGGACTGATTCTTAATTTCCACTGTTCTAATAAACTTAGATTTCTGTGAGTTGTATCATCAGATTATTAAGCTCCAAGTGTGGTATAATTGTTGATTTGGGATGTTATTGTT
Source organism: Trochalopteron elliotii (assembly GCA_024734555.1). Lineage (NCBI taxonomy): Eukaryota > Metazoa > Chordata > Aves > Passeriformes > Leiothrichidae > Trochalopteron > Trochalopteron elliotii. Next base: position 149,955 of record JANPWX010000452.1, on the reverse strand, counting down.
GATTTAAAACAAGAACGTCATGTTTAGAAGTTTAACCTTAGAGTACTAAGCTGTTCACTGAAGATAGTCCAGAGAAAAATAAAAGGAAAACTATTACAAGTTTTGCAACAAGATCTGAAATGCTTTAATGAGTAGGATTCATTTATCACAGTCTCTTGAGGCTGGATGAAGAAAACTTTCATTAAAGCATACACAACACCTACCATATGAAATATAAATGTAGTAACTGTCAGCACTCACAAGAACACTGTCTACACTCAGAAATCTAAATTCACTCAATCTCTGTATGGCAGAAACTGAAAACTATGCTCCAATCACTCTGCAGAGATGGAAATACACTACTGACTGCAGACAATTTTTCACCAGGTGAAGAAGCCATGCTATGAAGATCTGAAAAATCAACTCACTAACACAAGTTGTTAGTAATGTGAGTTAGTAACAGAAACCTAAGTCTTCAATTTCAGCTATCACTTGCTTGCACTGACCTCATTCTTTCATGTTGTTTACATTCTGCTGTCTGGAGCAAAAGAAGACCCTAACATACACATTAGTAAGACAAAAATGTGTTTTAATTTGTCAAGGAAATGAAATACACTTTAGTGCAGGATGCCTACCAAATAGCACAGATAAAACCGAAAATCAAAATATCAGGAAAAGCAAATAATGAGATTTTTCTGTACTAAAGGAAACATGTTTTAACACTTGAAGATATTTTTCTCTGTACAGTATTCCAATTAAACACAACTTTGTGGTATTAATTCACATCTAACAGGACTAAACTCAAACACAGAATAAAAAAATGGCTCTGGAAATGCCTCTTTAAAAGATAAGTTCCAGACAAGTAGGTAATCCACCAATATGAACCACTCTGGCACTGTTAAAAGCATAAGGGAAGGAAAGTCATACAATTAAAAAAAAGAAAACGAGCAATCTGTGACTTATCTGTTTCTCTGTAACATGGATTGCTCCTAAGACTCTGTCTTGGTTAGCACAATACAGATGACAGTATCTGTGAATCAGGTTGCCTTGAATTACTGACTACAACATACCCTTGTTAATCAAGTCTCAGTATAATTAACACAGCTTTTTCTTTTTCATTCTTGTATAATCCCAAACAGTTTGCAAGCAGAACGAGGTTGCATTGACTACACCCAGTTTTTAAGCAGCTAAAATCTGACAAAGAGGTACAATTTGAAGAGGCTGGGGGAGAAGAGGTAAAGAACCAGCTCCTGGGTATCACAAGAACAAGGTACTGTACCTTTAAGGAGGAGAAAGGGTTCCGTTCTGTTTCACGGCTGAAAAAGAGCTTATTCCTGGTTATAGAGATTACTTACCTAAAACTTCAGTTATTCCTCTCTTTCCCCTCGGGCCAGCCTCTCTTTCACTCTTGGGAGCTTTTACCATTTAAGGTCAATGTTACATCTGGCTCTAGTAACTAAAGCTGAAGCAATTTTTAACTCGGAGATCCAACAGGCTGCCTAAGATTAGAATGAGAGTTTAAATTTAAAGTAACTCTTCAGAAAGCTTTTCTTGCCTCAGAGAATTAAGAGAATTAAAGGCTCTCCTATTCTGGCATAAGTACTCTGGGTACAACATGATGCAGACATCCCATTAGCATTCTTCAAGTTCAGTGCATATAAGCTCTACTTACTCATTTCTGATTAAAATGGGCAAGTGGGAAGAACAGATGAAACAGTTTACATCATGTTATGTTAACCCTTAGAATTTTTTACTGACACAGATGCTACTATTTTTCATTCCTCTCCCCCTCCCTTTGTTTGGTCAGAAGGAGTTTAAATTAGAGAGCAAATAGAAGGCATGTGAACTTTTAAAGAACACTGGCTTCAGTCCAGTCATGGGCTCTGCTCTCCACTTGCAGAGTAGGAATAATTCCCAATGAAGTCCACAGAATTTGCTTATATCCCATGAGAGACTGTAGCTACAAATGAGGCTTGAAGAGGGAAAAGAAACCCAAAACCCTTACCACAGTACATTCAGCTACCTACAGAGCAATCACGTGCATGTGATTCAGAGCTCCCAGCTCTAAAACTGACAGAGATTTTACCTCAGCCCTTTAGCTACTTCAGACTATCTACTTATGAGTGTTACAATCATATCCACAGATCCTAAGAGTCCTCTAATGGCAGGTCCTCAGAAGTTATAAAATGTAAGAAAGCCAAACCCTGTCCAAAAATCCTTTCACAACTGAAGTAAAGACAAGAGAAAAGAAGGTGGGTAAGGTAAAAAAAAAAAAAAAAAAAAAAAAAAAAAAGGCAGATTGCATGTAAAACTATAGGACTATTGCATAGTAAGTTTTGAGGGGATATCTTAGGGTTGTTTTAAGAGAAAGCAGCAAACAATAGTAAACTAACTGCCTTTTGACAGTGGCTGCCAAGAGCAGTAAAGCAGAAACAAATCAGACAAAGGACAGTAAGGATTTGATAATTTGACTTGGAAAGCACCATGGGGGACTGGTACATGGCTTGTAGGAGAAGTGGGCAAAGATGAGTTGATGGCAACATAGCACAGAAAATAAGAAGCTGAGCACCTGCTTCGTGCCAAATCATGTTTCAACTGGCATTAGAAAGTCTATTATTCTACACTTCTGACATTCTTAGTTCCAAAAATCAACATAGTGAAAAAAGGCTCTGAAAAATTTCTCTAACATGGATGCTTAAGCTTGTTCCCCACATAAAGGGAGCAGCTAGGTTTTCCCAATACCTTTTCAGGTATTGATGTCCTTTGTCCACTTGCAGTCCTTGACACCATTACTGACTCTTACAAGGCATTTTAACACACCTCCTTTCATCTTTTTGAATGACTACTTCACTGCACACAAACTCAAGTTCTGAAACAGCTAGATGGAAGACTGAAACCATGCTGAGTCACAAGAGGCTATCTGCAGCTACAGAATTTTTATTAGCATCTGTAACTCATCATTTTTCAGTTTTATTATCTCTGAATTTCTAGGCCACATGTGTCAAATGTTTCATTTGTCTACAACAGAAGTGTTTCTGTCAAATCTGCTTTCATCCCTTTCAGAGGAACGACTGCTTTGAACCCACTTTGGGCAAGAACAAGTTGTTTACTGTCTTTCAGCATCACCGTCCTCTGGGAAATAAAACTTTTCGCTGAAGTTGCTTGTTCATTGGCCTAGCATCCTTCAACCACTGTTGGCCAAATTTAGCCCAAATTTGTTAAAGTAATTGAGGCCTCACAATATTTTGAGGCTCCCAGAGAGTTAGCGAAGCCAGGGCTTGTAAAGCAGATTTAAGCTACTGCCCCTACTGTGGGGAAAACCTATAATGGCAGAGTTTCAGTTTTACTTTGTTTGGCTGCTCCACTTGAACCACGCAAACATGGCCCCTGCTGCCTAGGGAGGATTTGGGGGACACAGAAGGATCCTAGAGGTACTCACAAGAGGAAGAAAACAGCTTCCATCAATCTTCTGCTCCTGAAACTGCTTTGTATATTCTATAGCTTCGGCAGATCTTTTGCCCTGAGATTTGTTTAATGCGAATGATTTCAGGCCAAACAAAGGTGAAAGCTGCTATCTAAAATCTAAATTATTGAATGAGGAAATATTAGCAGCTAAAATTTAATTATTTCAACTAGATTGTTAAAATTACATAAAGAAGGCATGTATCATATGAAAAAAGTCATTCGTTTGCTTTGTTTTTTTAAGATCTGGTGATATCTGTTTTTTAAAAAAACATTCTAACACAGATGGCTTGGCCACTCCCCCATAACACAACATATTTATGTTGCCAGTATTCCAGTATTGTATACCCCTGGGAGAGCATGAAATTATTTTTTTTAGAAGTATTCTGAAGTATTTCAGAGTAGCTAGATGCAGTTCACTGCAGTTCCATATGGCTTGGTGGTTACAGGATGTGTGTGCCCCCATCCCACCAGTTAACTTCCCATTTCCCTGATTTCCACAGCTCTGTGACCTATGAAAGCAGCAATGCAGGAGTAGCCAATTTAACACAGCAATAAAGTTTCCTGGGTTGGGCTCCTCAAGCTCTAAGATTTTTACTTGTGCCTTTGAGGAGGCGAAAACCAGCACTAAAATCCTTGTCATACTGAAGCAATGGAGAGTTCTGCCTCTCAGCCTGAAGTAGAGGTGAGATCCATACTAGGACTTCATTTTTGGAGCACAGCCTTTTCCATGCACAGGCTTTGTCTAGCAACAGCAGAAAAATGATCTTGCCACAATCTTTGTGTTTTTTCTAGTTTTGGCTTTAATTGGGCAGCTTGGGAGATAAGAACTTTAACTCAAATAGCATATTTGTGTAGAAATACTTGTAGGTATCTCCATTTCAGCTTTTGAGAATTCTCATATTTTTTAATATTTACGTTGTTATTATTGTTATTTTTTAATATTTTATGCTTCAGGGCTAAAAGATACTAAAATGTTATTATCCTCCCTGTGCATATGTAACAGCCATCCATAATGGCAAGTCACGATTACATGCTCTATTTTTTATCCAGTGACTAAAGTATAAAGATTATTCATCAGACAGGCTAAAAAATTGCAGCAGAAGTGATAACATTTGCACTTAAAACTGGAGTTCTAGGACACAAGTTTTCATGTTCCATTTTAAAAACATCTTAAGGGTGTTTTTATCAGTTAAAACTTCAGTTGTATCACACTTAGAATGCATCTCTGTCCATCTCAGGTCCACCTCACAAATAACAATGTGCATTAACAATTTTGTTAATTGAATCATTCTCATCATCTTATTTCTCAACTGTATGGAAATACTAGTTAGCTGAGTTAAAGTTTATGCCAAATTTTTGCTGTGCCCCTTTGTATTTTTCCAAATTTAAATATTTAGTCTTGCATCAGATTTGTGTTTTCAATGGATTTTCTGGCTTGTATGTTGCTACCATCATAGTGCACACAAAACTGAAGTCACCTTCTCTCATCTGATAGTACCCATTATACAAATCTTACTTATGCATGCAATTCTTATCTGCCAACTTTATCCAGACAGGAGGAAAAAAATCAAAATAAGAATGATTCTGCTAAGTTAATATATGAAACAAAAGAAAAATCCAAGGCAAAAACATACAATAAAATTTTTCCATCTGGGACTCATTCTGCTGAGTATTAAATCCTGAATACAACCCTAAAATGTGTGCTAGTCCAAAAGCCAGCTATGCTTGATCATTTATGCAAAATGTAACAATTAATAATGTTTAGGCAGCAACTTATCTAGATGAGCCTTCTGAAAGGCAGGGAATTTGCTTCCAATTTACTCCAACAAAAGAGAAGCTCTTCACATGAATCAGAAATGCTATATTAAAAGAATATGCAATTGCTGAGCCTGCAGAAGGAGGTAAGGAGAGGTTTGCTAGAGCCCAGTCATCTTAAAGAAAACATCTCATAGACAACAATGGAAAGCAGGTTTGCTTTGAGGTCATGACTGAGGTACAGATGACCCTGTAAACCAGCCCATGTTACATGGAAAGATTTGAGACTTTGGGGACAAGGACTCAAAGCAAAAGCCCTCCTGATCAAGCCACAATGAGTCTTTTTATTTATAAAGAGCTAATCTTTTTCTCAGTCCCAAAAATAGCCAGCTAATAATCTCTATATGAGAAACAGGCAGGGGCCAAATAACAAAATGTCAATCTGTTTTCCAGCTTTCATTGCCAGATGATCAATAAAACGATCCAAACTGACAAACACAATTTCAATGCCCAGGTCCTTCTGGACAAATGTTACTCAAAGCATTTACAGCAACCATTATATTTTCTTTTCCCACATTCATGTCTTCTTCTGTGTTGTTGTTTTTTTTTCCCCTCCTGCCTTTAATAAAGTGGTTTTTAAAACAGAGTTCCAATGAAGTACCAAATTAGGACGTTTATAACAACTTATGGGAAAGCAAAACAGTATCAGAAATTTAAACCTTTGTGGGCAAGGAAGTTACTCTGTTTCCACACCCTTAAAATCCAGCCTGCCAAGAACCTAAACATATCAAATATTTTTTAGCACACATGGAATCTTCCAAGGTCATGGATGCATTTCACTTAGTCTAATTAATTGTTTTCTGAGGTTGAGCTTTAACTTCTGTTAATAGCAATTGAAACCATAGCAGGCCTACAAGCAATACATTAAATACATTGTTACGTGATTGTCCTGTGTTCTAGGGAAAATCCTTTAGGGAAGATGACACAATCGAAAAATAAAAGCAAAGCAGTGATAGTTTTTGATTTTTTTTTTTTTGGTGGGGGGGGTGGGAAGAAAAAAAAAAGGAAAGTTTATGAATCTAAGAAAATCATCTAGATTTGACACAGTCATAGCCAGAGAGCTTCTCCCATCAGAGCTCATTTCCTGTTCTGATTTTGGGGGTGGGGGTGGTGAGGGGTTAAAATGTGATTTACAATAGCAGGATTACATAAAAAGAAGAAGCATGAAGTTTTATAATTACTTTTCTGGGGATCTTTTAGGAAAGCTGAAGAGGTTAATAATTATTATGACTAAGGTGCATCTCACCTTGGTTGCAGAAAATTAGACAGAAATGAAAAATTAGGAGAATTCCAAAGGAATACAGTTTTCTCCTTTCACATGACTATATAGACATATAGTAGCATACTCTGATAATCTGAAGTACAAGTGAAGGAGACTGGAACTGCACACCAATCTAGGCCAACCTAGTAAAATTTATACTTCTTCCTGAATTCAGAATTCCTACTGAATTTGGACTTCCTGCCATATTCCAGTCTAGTGTAAGAGAAATTAAAATATTGTAAGAAGATACTTAAGATTTGCAGGAAAAGGATGCATGATAGACATTTTTATAGATTTAAGATGACATTCCCTTGCTGAATTAATCACAAAAATTGCTAATCTCATGTGAAACTTGATACCAGCACATCCCGTACCCATACTGATCCAGAATGTTTGCACACTCATTAACAGCCTGAGAATTTAAGAATTATTTGCAGGGTGAAGGGTCCATTTACCATATGGTAATAATAAACTTCTGAGGAAGCAATGTGGGAAAATTTTATTAGGTACACTGTAAGTGACATACATTCTACAGCAAAAAAGTAAAGATAAGTATAAATCCTGACCAGAGACTGATTTTAGTTAATATTTGCTTACAATGCCACAATTTTATGCTGTCATTTATTCTAAAGTTTCTCAAAATAACAATAGAAAACTTATTCCACATTTACCAATAGGATTTTAGAGAAAAGCTTTAACATAGATTTTTGTTGACTGGATGACTGCTGCCACTAGACTGTTGCAAGGTTCATTGGATAGTTTGTGTCTTTGTACTTTTCCTTAGAGAATTTTAAAGTAGTGCATTTAAAGAATGAAAAAAAAAAGAATATCAGTAGGAATATCTGCAGATGAAGTGGTCTGTCACTTTCCATTGTAACACTGCACCTTTGCAGTTTCAGATATTTGAGATATGACACAAGTGTGATCATTTGGGGTAAACTGATTGGCTTCAAAATGCTGTTTTTCAGACAGCATGTTTCAACTGTTTCCAAAAAAGGGGGGAGGGGCAAATTTGTTATATATACACTCTATATGTAAGAACATTTTTAGAAAATTTTGAAGAAGCTACTTGATGTTCTACAGAAAAGGGATTGAATTTGGGACTGCAACCATGATTTTTGCTTGTCTTTTTGGAAGTGTCCCATTTTTAATTTTTTAAAAAGTCTCAACACATTTCTACTGAGCACATGTTTGCAGTTTCGTAAAACAACAGGAATTGATTATGCATAGTCACTATCACCATATGCACATAGCTAAATGTTTGTCTGCCTTGAACCTTTGCAAAGGTGGGATTAATAGAATCATTTCTTCTACATTTTTGCAACTTCACATAGAAGTAGCTGTTGGTGCTTCGTTCTTTGCCAATGTTTAACAGGATGCATTGCAGTAGGAATTTTTTCCAGATAGCTCTTAGAGCACACCTCATTTCTGCCATGCCTCCAGAACTGCCTGAAATACAGTTTTAAGATTTGTTGGAAAGATACACCATAATCAACACTGAGACTCTAAAATTACATTTTCTCTACCTGCTCCTTCCACACCCCCCTTTTCATCCTCCCCTCTGAATTAGATTATGTCTTTTTCACCTCAGATCTAAAGCCTAAAACCTCCTCTCTACATTTGTTCCTGCAATTCTGTCTGATCATATTTTCCTGGTGGGTGTTTATTAATGAGAAGCCAGTGACCTATTTTTCTGTATGTTCTCTTCCTAAGATCCTCCTAAAGGTGAATGTCCTAGTTCTAAAAGATATAAGTGTTTTTTTCAAAAATGCCAGCAAAATTAGGGATGCTTTGTTTGTTTTAATTATAAGCAATATTTTCTAATTTTCATGGACTTATTCATTGAATTAAAAAGTAAACACTTATCTGTTCTTTTAAAGGAAATGTGAAGTTTAACAGCAGTCTTATACAAAGAAATTTAACACTAAAAGATCTCATAAGTAGATACCCTAACAGACATACATATATTTATACAAAAATCAATGTCACCTTGTGATATACGGAACTGTCACAAAATGAAACTGATGTTGATTTATAAGGAAAGGTATATTCCAAGATTAATCAAGTCATACTGCAACAAGGCAATGAAACACTCATAAGTTCTGTGTTGTAATCAGCAGAGCAAGTGATTCTGCTTTTTGAGATAGTGCTTGCTTCATTTAAAACACAGAATCTTCACCAGATTCTGACCTTTTGTTCATCTACTACCCCATAACGGGAAAAAAAATCCAAGAGAATCCAGGACAAAACCAAAACAACTCAAATATTATTTAGACATAAAGATGTGAGAATCCAGTAATTCTGATGAGATGGAACTGAGAGAGTTTAACTAAAGGTTAAGCATATTAATCCAGGCATTCCATATTCTGATGCCGCCACTGCAGTGAAGTTTAGCAAGAGAAGAAATTGCCAGGATGATTTCTAACTGCTGCATCTCAGAGTGCCATAGTGCCCCTGCTCTGCCTGGTAGTTGTACAGTAAGATACCAGAGTTAACAGATGCCCCAGTACTCCTGCAGGTCCCAGGATGGCAGGGAGCTCACTTTCCCTCTTTCTCTCTCCAGTGGCCTTGGAACAGAGTAGAAACACCTAGTCTACTTTTGTATGAGAGATAAAACATGCAAGCTGAAAACCCCTCCACTTTTTACCTTCTATCCCCCAGATGTTCTTAAGAACATCTGGGCTTTTGTCAGAAGGATGAGAACTGCTGGCAGCAGCTCAGCTTCTAAAGCTGCCTCATTCATCCTGCATGGGATTCACACACAAGCATGTGCTCAGAACCCCTGAGCAGTGAACTATAAGGAATGTAAACAGAGCATAGACAAAAAACCATGCTTCATTCCTCCACACAGTAATGGACATGACAGTGAAGGAGATTTTTGTTTTCCCTAGAACAAGCTGCATAGTTTTTACCAGGGGAAGGAAGAAAACTATTCAGTATTGCTTCATCATGCTCTCTTGACTGACAGCGTCAGTTGCTTTTGCAGGGGGTTGCTTCAGTTAGGAAAAATGACTGTCAGCATTCCTTTTCCCTGGAAATGCTTCCACTGTTTCTGAGTTAATCACATGACTTCACAGTGATTTAGGTGCTGTCTTTACTTTTCTCAACAGCCATGTACGTTTCCTAGCTGCCTGCATCCTGTTCAAAACCAACTTGTCAGTCAAATCTAATGACTTCTAGTTTCCCTTCCCTCTGAAGCCTGGCTAGGATACAATGCAATTGTATTGTTCTTTGAGGGGAACCTACTGATTTTTTGTTAAAAATAGCCACCAAGGTAAAATCCCTTCCTGGGAGTTCTTAGTCCTCTTGGAAAACCATGCAGTTGCAATTTTGAGTAAAAGCAATTATCCTTTTTTAAACTGTGGTCCCCAGAAGTCCAAGAAAAAGCTGCTCAATCAGCACATTGAAATCAAAGTGCTGCTTGTTCACTCTGACATTTGTTCCCTCTTTGGGGAAATGCACATTTGGGTAATACTTTCTGATACACTTTTTAAAACTTGCTTTCTATCCTACTTTGATGCCTCCTTAAAAAACCCCAAACTATTATGTTCATTCTATTTTATTCAAAGAGACATTCTTTACATTTACATTTCTTACACTTACTTGTTTCTTTTCCAGTTTTAGCCTCTAAAAACTAGCAAGGCTGCTAAGCCTTGGACCTTTGAATCTATTCTAGATCATTTTATCTTCTTATCAACTCCTCAAAGCCTGATCACATCAATATGTTTCTTGGTATTTGTTTATACAACATCCCTGTTTTACTTTCTTTGCAAAAGAAATATGGAATGCTGTGTCTGGCAAATATGTTTTTCTGGACATTTTGTAGCCCAAAATGCATTTTAAAAACCCCTTTAATTTAGGTTTCTCTTTTCACACATGGTTTCTTGCAGTGACTGAATTCACATCCAACAGAAACAAAGCTTTGAAAACCTTCAGTAAAAAGCAAATAAGTGAGAAAGATCAGCATGAATTTGGAGCAATTCAGTCAAATACAGAGAAGCTATTTCAGCTGGAGAAGAGAACATGCACAACTATTTGATATCAGGCAATTACAAAAAGTTAAGATGCAAAATCTCATATTATCAGCTCATCATCTTAAAACTTTAGAGAGTCAAATCTCAAATGAGCATGTGCAAATGTCATACAATTTCACAAGTTATAGAAATCAGTAAATAGATGTAGCTAAGTCAATGCTCAGAAAAACTTCATTCTTTGCCTTTGAAAAGAATGCAGATAAAGCTATATAAATTTAAGCCCTCAGTTCAAAGCCTGCTACTGTTTACAGAAAATAAACTCACCATCAAATAAAAGAGGTAACAAACAGTTGTTTACACAAGTGATTTGGTGATTAAACTGTTAAATGACCTGACATCAGGAGGGGGCAAGAAAAACTGTGCAAAAGTCACTGCACCAATCTGAATTTTACATGTCTATCAGCATTCCTTTGACTTGTGGCACTAAGCCATCTTACCAACAGGAATCCAACTGGAGTGATGTTACATTTTTCACCACAAACCATGTGTACACATACAAATTAAGTGGAAGTCAATGGAAGAGGTTATAATTTTAGGAATTGTCATATGTATACATGCATATTAAGAGTTTGTACAATAGTATCACTATGAAAACTGCTGGACGCATAGAACAAGGGGGTTTTTTTCTGCTAATAGAGTAGATATATTCACCAAGCTAGGAACAGGCTGAAATTTCTCTACTGCTCTGACTATAAAAATAGAGTATTAAGAATATTGGCCAGAGTCAGCAAGAGCTGCTAATATTAGCCTTCTTAGGAATGATGTTTGGGAGTCATCCCTAAACAAAGGGGAAAAAAAGGAGATGGAGCCTCTTGTGAAGAAGTCGTGACTCATGACTGAGTCCACAGAAGGAAAGATGAGACTGACAATCTTCCCAAAGCTGGAAAAGGAAAACAATAAGAAACAGGCAAGGTGAGGAGCAAAATCCTAGTCAGGATAAATTATACTAAGCTGGATGAACATCATGGTTTGGAAGAAAAGTATGACAGATTCACGAACATCTTTCAGCCCCCAGACTGTTTCAGGCAGACAAGACATAGAGAAAGGAAGATTTTTTGTTTTGGTTGAAACTGGGTATTTTTCATGCCATTAAATAAAGCTTCATGTTGTTTTAAGACTCCCTGAAAACTATAGTTTCTTGCAGTGTATCATTTTTGAAAGACTTGAACCGTAGCCTTAAGACAAAGAATCTATGGAGCAATGTGAGGAATCTCAGTCAGTAACTTGTCCTCAAACAAAACAAACCCCCAAACATTTCGGATGTTTCCAAAACAGCTGGGATTTAGATTTCTACTACTGTGAAGCAGCAGCAGAGGAAAAATGCCAGAGCCAGAGGAGGAAAGCATGTCAGTGCATACCAAAATCCTTGGAAGCTGACTGCATGTAAGCCCTGTGGGCACAGGAGCCCAGCGAAAGCCTGAGCAAGAAGAGTGGGATCACATTCATGGAACAATTCGAGAGCAGAGTAATGTTTAAAGCCTTATAAGCATTAAGTTGTGAGGCACTTCATCCAAGTATCTATTGTTTGCTAAAGCATACAGGGAATTCCAGTTGATTTCTCAGGCCAAGAAGGAAAAGAGATGTAAATTTCAGCATAATTAAAATCAAACTATGCTTGCACTATAGAAAAACAAAATTATTCCCTTACCATATCAGTGCCATGTAAACAAGAGAATTTAATAAAGTAGAAGCACTATTACAAAAGTTTCAGGATTTCCTCAAATAAATCTTAGGATTATTTTCCTTCTAAGAGTCACTTAACACTTACCTGATATTTTACTATCCAATTTTTGACACTTCAGTCAGAAATCTAATGATGCCTCTGGACAAAATATAATTCTGTATCAGGTGTGGTTACCACAGACCACATTGTGTCCCTTCTCAGTGTGGTAAAATTGCCTTGCCTTTTGTGAACATCTTAATTTGCTTGGACATGTTGGTAACATATGTTATTATGGGTAAATTTAGTTATATAATGGGTGACTGGGACTCCACCCAGCTGCAGAAAAATAAAAGTTACAAGATTTTACTTACAGTTTTCATGTTCTGCCCCTCTACTTATCTACACCATAATCCATAATCCACAACGTTCCATATGCTGTGTTCTTATGAGGAATTGTTCTAATACTTTGTCAGGAACACTGTTTTTATAAGTTAATTAGGCTGTGGTAAAACAAGTACTTTTTTAAAAATATTTTTGCTAAACAACTTCTTAAAAGTGGGTGGATAAAATCCTCAATAAAACTTAATTATAATCAGACAGGAAACTGGGACTGTCACCCATGCAGTCACCAAGGCTAATAGATGTTACTTCTTAGCCAAATCACAGGAACTTTAGAGTAATTATTCTGACTGTTAGAAGAATTTAACTCTTGCAAGTCACGGGAACAAGGAGTGGATAAAAAGAGTTGTTTGCAAATACATGGTATAAAGTGAAGATTGTAAAGGAGGAATGTTAAGCAAACATAGTTCCTAGGAAAGGACTTGAAGTTATTAGGAAGCACGATATGTTCACACAAGTTAAAATATTTAACAAACAGGATTTTAGAATGTTTTGCTGATGAAACATTTAAGGAAAGGAAAAAAAAAACCAAAACAAAAAGAAAAGCAACACCCCAAAAAGCCTTCAGCAACATGAGAATTAATTATAATGCAGGAAAAAATCTAAGATCACTGAAATCAGGCCCAAATGTGCAGCCCATAAACCAAACATTTTCTGCCCTGAAGATTTATTTATGGCCTTTCTGATCATTCAGAGATGATTAAAGAAACCCACACTTTTTCTACATTCAAATAATCTATATATGCAATTTTAAGAAAGGGAAGGAAGAATTAAACTGAAGAATTAAAATGGTTCTTTTTAAAGCCAATTAGCTTTTGAACCTAAGTGCTGTTTTATCTGGGATAACTGCATGTTTATGCTGCAGGAGCCACTTTATTCTTTTCCCTACAAACTCAGAAGTCATTAACTGACTTTTTTTAAAGACTCATCTCTGAACCTGTGCAGTCCTAATGCCCTACAGCAAACAGGGCTAAGCCATCTTTAAGTGAGATATTGGTGACAGTCCAGGCATTACAATAACTTAATGAGCTCTGTGCTGCCTTTGCTGGGCTAGTGCTGCCTTAGCACCGACATGCCACACTCCAGCCTATGGTGAGCAGGGGCCCTGTTTTTATGCACTCTTGCAAGGCAAGGCATCTGAGTTAAGCAGCCTGGATTATCCTGCTTCAAATTAGTCCTTTCATAATCCTAAACTAGCATATAAAAGTGAGATTGGTAGAGCACTGTGCTCAGTTGATCAGAACATGTTGATTTACCCAAACATAAGACCAGAAATGAAATGAAAATATCTGTCTCAAATTCAATCTCTTACCTTGCTGAGGTCCCTCTTGTTTCTTTCATCTAAGATGGATTCTTCACATCCAGAGTAACTTCTCTGTTCATGTTAAGGAGCAGAGATAATGCAACACTTCAGACACGACTATTAAATGGGATTTTTGAATTGCATGAGAAATGCTCAAATGAGAAAACTTTGCAAAAATGTTTTCATCCTCTGTACAAGCAAGAATATAGCATCTGCATGTCTTCTATATAACTCAGGCAACAATATCCTGGCAACCGCATTTCAATGGAACAAATCCAGGTAATTAAAATGACTAGATCTAGCATCCATCTCTTTTTATCATCCCACTTGAGAGGCCACACTTACTTGTTTGGGAAGTGATGGTCAAAAACCTGCTAGATGTGGTGAAGTGAGATGATGTCTGTCTCCAAGCTACAGTCTTTAATTTTGCTTGCCATTGCCCATTTAGCTTCTCTTTCACAGCACTGAGAACTTAAAAAATGAACTCTACTGTTTTGTATGCTATACTTCCCAGATATCTGCATAGTTTGGTGGATTTCATTAATACTTCACTAATAATCCTGTCAGGCTTTGTAATTTCTGTATAAAGGCTAAAAGGATTAAATTCACTGCACCAGTAAAACCGCTCAATGCGTTACCATCCTCATCATGTCCATTCACTCACTTTAACAGACTCCTAATACCATAAATCAAAACTTTGGCTTCCACTCTTCTGCAACTCCACAGCCTAATCCCCCTGCAAAAGCCAAACTTCTACTAAATCAGACTATGAGGCACGAGTTCAGCAATGAAGAGCTTTTGGATTCCCTTTTTTTCAGTGGTCATGTGAGCAATTGCTCTGGACTGTATGTTGGTGTCTGAAGATTTCAGCAGTCACACCATTCCTCTGAAAGGGGAAATGAGGCAGGATGCTACTCTGCAGCAAAGTACAAATGAATGACTTTTGATCTAGATCATATCTTGGTCAAAACAGACCTCAAACTGACTGTTGTACAAAGCAAAAAAAAAAAAAAGATCTTGCTTTTTGGTTTTTGGGTGCAAAAATTTAATGTATCCACATTCAAACTCATTATCTCTAAGATTTAATTCTCAGCCTTAGATAGCACACAACGATCCCACTGTCTGGAAGAGATGTTACGAAACAGGTTTTAAGGTGACAGGCACAATAGAGCAGGTAACCTACATAAATACTTTATGTTTCCTTTCACTCTATCACCCCATGCTTGCCCTCAAATCCCAGAGCCTAACCTGTTACAACTACCTCATTCTCTTCCTAAAATATAGCAACTTGATTAATTGAGAGGAAATTTCTGTTCTCACTGTTAATATCTAAGGTTGCTGGTCCTTCCACAATGATCCATTTGATCCAAAGTCAAATATCCCAAGGAAACTCTTCAGGAAGTAAGGAGGAAAGAAAGAAACTAAATCCCTCTTTTAAGGTTGGCTCTTCATTCCCTTTCCCCAGCTTATTTCACAGCCATAACTATCAAATCAATAGAGGTTTAAATGCACAAGGTGAAGCACGTTGTATTCCCTTAACTATATTTTGCCTGGTTAAGACACTGGCCTAACATTAGGTGTTGCATAGGAATAAATTTGGCTTTCAAATATGTACAAACCAGAGCCCTGCAAGTACACAAATATGCACCTGCTGATTTTTCTTATGATACCACAGACAAAGCATAGCTTTGGAACAGTCTGTCCACACACTTATTCTCTTTTCCTTTTCAAAATTCACCTTGTATTTTACCTTGCCGAGAAATCTCTTGGTGAAATATTTTGCCAAAATAATTTCCCCCATTTGATAACACGCTGAATCACTACCAGCTCACATTCTACTGCCCAATTACTGTGCTGAAACTTAAGATACAAGACCAGGAAAACCTGGTAGCATTTTCCACACTTACAGCAGAAGAGAAAAGCACACACAAACACATCTCCTGATGACCAAGTGGACAAAACACAACATGTGAACGGAAACAGAAGACATTGCTATTAGCTTCTGCACAGAGGATGATGCCCTTCTAGCATTTGGAAAGGGCAAGAATATTTTCATTATTAATCATGAAGTAGAACAACTTTTGCTACAGATTCAGAATAGCTCACACCATTTCATCTCTGTAAATACAAGGATTACTTGAAATGGCTTGATGTCTCATCTAAAGAGACTACAATGGCCTAGCAAAAAAGGAACAGATGGAAGCTGAATGATTCCTTTTATACTTTTACAAGGCTACTTTTAATTCAGCTTTTCAATTACTTTAATATTTTTTTGTTTTCAATTAAGCTGAATGAGGGTAGGTTTGGATTAGAGAGTAGGAAGGAATGTTTTACTGTAAGGGCAATGAGGCACTGGAGCAGGTTGCCCAGAGACATTGTGGACTCCCCATCCCTGATACTCAAGGCCAGCCTGGATGTGGATCTGTGTTACACGGTCTAGTGGGAGATGTCCCTGCCCACAGCATGGAGTTGATGATCTTTAATGTCCCTTCCAACCCAAAGCATTCTGTGATTCTCCTCTTCATAGAGGCTACTAGCACATATAATAGAGCCTGCACTGAAATGTTAAAAAAAATTAGTTAATGAAGTCATACTAAATATGAGCATGTAACACAAGGTTATGCTGAGTATGCACAAAATACTTAAATTCTTTAATTATAGTTACCTGAATCTACACAGCAGCCCCTGCAGTACATAAATAATGAGCGTTGCTTAATAAACTTTCCAACTGCTGTTGAAATTCCATCAATAATGGAGCAGAACCTTCCAGTCTGGGAAATATTACTTTTCTTCAGCCTTTCAAAGACCAGGCAAAGGCCAGTGAAAACTATTTCAGCTGTCAGATTCAGTGATGAAAGTCACAATGACCAATGATCACATGTTAAATTTGCTGAAAGCTAACTTTTATCAAGGTTCTCTTAAACAGTTGATGTAATACAGAGTAAGTATTTTGGTGGCAAAAACCAGTGTTTCTTCTGTTATCCAGAAGCAAGCAATGGATAAAAAGGAGGCACAACAAGAGTGGTGCCCAGAGGTTTCAGGCAATATCCACAGTGCTAAGATTACTGATTTCTGGTATTAGAGTCAAGTGTATATTCAATAAATTAGGCTGGAATAGTAAATTCAAGAGGCAAAGGCTATTTTCTTTCTACTTCATAAAAAAAGGAGGAGAAAACACAAACGTTTATAAACCACAAGCTGCAGTTCCCAGTCTACCACCACATTCCTCTACTAAACCTGACTTGGATGAGAGCTACAACCAGCAGCAATCAGCTCTGGCCTCTGTGTACACTTGAAACTGAGGCACATTTGTTGTTTCCACAGGCTGCTCTGCCTTGAGCACTTCCAAAAGCAACCCTGAGAAAGGACTGAACATGCAGCTGAGTCTTTAGGAGAGCACTTACTGCTTCATCACCTCCCTGCAGGACTTGCATTTCTCACAGCAAGGCTGACATTCTTTGGAGACTATAAAAGGCAGCAGCAGATAAATTAATGGAATTTTTAGAACGGAGCAATAAAGTGCTTTGAAGTAGCAAGCAACTAAAAAAGGAAATCAAGCAGCCATTACAGCAGCTGAATGACAAAGGCATCCAAGAATCGGTTTGAAATTTCACGTGCCATAATCTTACATGAGAACATTACCCATATACATGTTTAGTAAAAAGTTAAATTGATCCTTAGGACATTTTAAACTTTTCCTAAAACCTTGGTTCACAGAGAAAGATGTTATACGTGAGTCTTACTATAGTTTAATGAATGATGAAATGCCAGTTATTCTTCACTGAGGTTTAAGCAAAGCATTTTTACCTCACATGGTAGAATCTGTTCAGTCTCAATTTCTGTTTAGCTGTGGGTGAGCACACACTTCATTATTTCCAGCAGTTGACCTGTGACAACTGCTGAGTGAGCCCTTGAGAGCTGCTGCCACATTCTCTTCAGCCTTCCTACCCAATCTCCAAACATGTCCGACCACAAAAGATGATTTTACAGACTTTATGTGTAGTCTGTGTGGGTTCAGAGCCAGCAACAAGGAGCCTAAGTTCTACAGTGCCTGGCTTTTTGGCTTACACCATCCATACCACACCATATAGTCCTCCAATAAGTGTGTATCTCCAAAAAAGCAGTTAAACACATTTTTAAAAAGTAGTTTAACAGATAAAAAAAATCTTCTAAGGGATGGGACAGCTGCAATGTGACTGCACTAAGTAACTCATCTCCAAATGTCTTCAAAGTCATACCTTTCTCCTCAACTATCACTCATATATTTAGCTCAAAAAAAACAAGATTAAGAGTTCTGGTCCTGAATTGTTTATCTTAATATCGCCTGCCAATTTCTTTGCATTCAATTTCTTGATTTAATAATTCTTCATTATTTCATCCATCTTTATTTCCTATTCCTCATCTTTCTGACTATTTTGCTCAGAATAACTAACCTTCCTGACATTGTGATTTTCAGCTTTTAACTATTCAATTCAAAGTCAGCTCTCTGTTAAACTCAGAAATGTGTCTTCTATCAGAAAATGCAAGAAATTGGTTCTATGCTTAGTAAATCTTTCCCCAGGGGACTAAAAGTGGGCTCTACACAAAGGGAGCACTGACTAAAGCATATCTGAAAGTTGCCTGTTTCTTATAAAGTACTCTTCCAATGGTCAAACCATTTTACATGCTAATATATTGGATTTTTCCACAGATCCAAAGCCAGTGAACAGATTGGGTATATTTACTGTGAACAACACCATGCACACGGAAGCTTCATTTTAAGATAAGGGGAAACTGAATACCTGAGCATACAAGGAAAAATTAACCTAGAAATCTCAAGTGTTTGCTAAAATGCACTGTATTACTTTGCTTCACTCATGAAAATTACATTATTGTTATATTGGATATTGCTACAATAACAATATTGTATACGGTTAAATTTTTCTTGCAAGGCAGAGAGAAATCAGAACACTCACTTATCATTTAAACTTGTTGCAAGCTAATTTTACCAAAAAGATACTCAGAAAAATAATGAGAAAATCACATGAAATTTACTTTGCACCCCATTTACACCCCCACCAGCAAAATCAGCTAATGCTAGAGTTCTTCTTTAAAAATGGGCCCAGTTTTACAGCAGCAAATGCTTTGAAAATTCTACAGTGTGAAAAATGTACAGTGAAATACACAATTGCTGATAAATATCTCCTTTGTTTACAATGTGAAAATGAGAGCTGGTCCCATTTAACTGCAGACTGCCTTTAATTCAAATGAAACCAAAAGACTCGATGAAGAAAGAGTTTTTAACAAATGCAAGCATAATGTCTGAAAATACACCTACTGAGAAGAGAAGGATGAGACCCATCTATCAGCAGGATTGTGGTATTTGTTTTGGGTTTTGTAAACTCTGTTATTATGTGCTTCTACATTCTATTGATTTTTCTTCCCGGGTTTATTCATGTCTCAGAGGACAACAATCCAAAAGCAATACAAGTACTCATTTAAATACTGAGGGTTTGTGCCAGAGTCCCAAGTAAAGATTCTCTTTTAAAAGGTGACAAGGTCAACTGTGTAAATCTTATTCAGCTGAAAGCTTAGGGAAGAAAAACGTTGGGCAGAGATGTTTTGGAAGACACTGATGTGATTAACAGAGCTTCTCTTTTGCCATGATTCAAGAGGAACGAAGCAAAACCAAAACCATGAAGCCACATGTGATTATTCCATTCATTCCCAGCAAAACTTAAAAATTCAATTGCTTAAGAAGGTTCCAAGGACAGACAGGGCTGGGAAAGATTGGGAGAAACATGGGGACAGGCCCAGCAAGTGCCATGAGACATTAACAGAGATTTCTGAAGGCTTATAGAAGTTATTCATTCCTTCCTTCTAAATGGGCATAATACAAATCCAAAAGCAGTGGAAACAAATGTATCTTTGGCAATGGGGGGCAACACGATGCCAGAAGAATGTCTTTTAATTGCAGTTGTTTATAAAATTCAGACCACAAATACAAACAACATAACATATAAACACAGGTTTGCAACTGCACCAATTAACATCTGCTTAAGATGCTTTAAGAAAAAAAACCCTCCTAAATATCATTTTATGAGGACCTAATCTTAGACCTCTTGACTACTTCAAAAATTGGTTTTGTTTGAAGTTTTGGGGGGATACAATTATTACCAGTAGCATGCAATATCTGTGACAACTCTCTTGCCTGCTTATGGTTGAAGGAACCATTGCCAAGGTAAAATTATTGCATTTGTCACCTGAAAAAAGGCAGGTTTCATAATGACTCACATGCCATTGTATAGTTTAGAAGTAGCAATATTTTATTCCTGCTAAGACAGGACAGAAATATTCCTGTTCAAAGAATCTTTTCCTCTACTTGTTTTACATAGAAGTCTTTACACAAATTTCAAATTACTTAAGTTTCATGAGTGCTCTACTCAAAACATTTCAGCACATCAGTAATTTCTAAATGTATTCGTGAAGCTGTGTGCTTCCTCAACATATAATGGCTTCAATGAGGTAAACAGGACATCTTTTGTCCATTTCCCAAAATGATGAATGATGCATCATTCTAATTTACTATACCTAAATTCCTACACATTTATATGTTTATCTGGTAATGTTTATGTGGAAGACTTATTTCTATCTTGTTTCTACATTCTATCTGCTGAACATCTGCTTTCCCTCATCACAGCTTGGAAAGGATTTTAACCTTTAGCAGGTATTGTGGAAACCCTTCTAAGTTTTTCACTATCAGAAAGTTACAACTGGGCTGCTTGAAGCCTTTGCAGCCAAGTCTACAGTGTTCCTTCTGCTGCTTTAAATACCTCTCCTAAATGTTTTTACCTGGTAGGAAATAGACATGACACTTCAGTATGGATTTGGATTTATTTTGAAAACTGAAGTTCACATGGCCTGGGAAGATGGCAGAAAAATTATTCTAATTCATCACAGTCTCAGTAATAGTTCGATTTTCTGCTTTTCTTCTACATTGCTCTGACAAATCCTTTGTTAAATTTGATTTTTCTTTTCAAGAGCACGGGCTGTATTTTGAGATCTTTTTTGCAGCATAAATAGAATAACATTACTTATCAATTTTTCATTAAAAGTGTTTTATTACAACATCTTCCTTCTCCCTAAAATATAAAACTGCTTATTTTACATCTCAAATGAGACATTTGCTACCTTGCAGGGTTTTTTCCAGTAAGCTATTTGTTACACTGTAGTTGATTAGACTTAATCCAGCACTACTGAAGTCCTTACCCTATAGGTATTTCTGCACCAAGTCATGCATAAAGAGCTTTCTGGAGGCTGAAGCAAATATCTGTGTCCCTTTGACAATACATCTCCATTCTTTTAAATATTTAAACCAGCTTTACTTGGCAGAGCTATCTGTTTGGTAATATTATTTAGGTCAATTTCTCTCAAATTATTCTCACTGACTATATAAATATAAATATACCAAGAAGAAGCATTTTTAGACTGTCAGCTCTTCAGAACAGGAAAAGTATTAATTTTGCAATGTCAGAAACAACAATGTTATGATCTTTGTGCGCTACTGTTAATTAAATAAGGAACACTGCCACAGAACACAGATGGGTAAGTATGATCAGAAGTTAACACTCTGCCTGTTCCTCCTTCTCCCTCCATTATTTATTGAAGTTGGTGGGATTTGTTTACAGAAAACCTCCAATAACAACAAACTCCTATTTTTTTTCCAGAAAAGTGACTGAAGAACAAGCTTGCATTGCCTCCCTACATGTTAAATAGAAACAAAGCTGAGAACAAAAAGCCACTTCCATTAAAATCCAGTCCATGTTATTTATCACTTATGTATTGCTGTCCTAACAATATTTTTTCACCAAAAGCATTGTTATGCTTATGGTTACCTTATGTGCCAAAACAAAAAAAAAGCAAGTTTATCTTAACAAACTTTTCCCTTTTGACACTGCCCTTTGAAAGTAAATAACCAGTTTTCACTACTAAACACTAACATATAAATTCTATAAAATCAAGGTTAAAGTAATAAATTTAGGTGGAGGAAAGTTCAAGTTTTATATGTGCTTACAAGTTATGGTGGCAATCCTACATTTAAATGAAACCACTGTAAATTTATGCCAGGAACAGAGAGAGACACATGGATCCTGACTGGATGTAGGCTTCTTGCAGGTGAGGCAGAAGAGGAAGACAGGAAGAAAAAATAATGGTACTTAGAAATGTCACAGTTGATGTTTTTGGATGCAGGCAAGACTGCTCAGACTTTACAGAAAAAAAGAAAGTGTTATCCATGTTCACAGGGAAAATGCACACATCTGAGCCCCCCTCCACTTCAGTGATGCCAGCAAGAATTTTACCATTCAGCTTAGAGACAGCTGGACAGAGCCTCAAGGGACTGATGACATGAACATTGCTGTCCTGTTCACAGCTTTATGCACAGTCCACAGTGACAAGAAGGTCTTTCAAGATGCTTTTTTCAAGAAGGAATATCTGCATTCCCAATGGTATTTTGACACTCATTAGAATGACTTTAGCAAGGAATGTTGCTAATAAATGTATTATTCTCGACAGCCAAATCCCAAGATCAGCACTGTACTTTTTGTAATTATTATCAGCTATTGTGAGCAGCTTTTATTTATCTCTTTCTCCCCATGCCTTAGTTATGACTCATTTGCTCCTCATTAAAAAAAAAAGTGTAGTTAAACAGTGGCTTAAGTTTCTCCCTTTGCTGTTTGAGATGGTTTTTTTCCATCAAACTGCTTCCTTTAGAAAAACAGAAGCACATAAATGTCATGTTAATGAGTCTGTGAGAGGATAACTAAAGCATACGTGTAAAAGTGTGTTTTATCAGCTACAGATAAACTGTCTCAAATATCATTGTCATCACTATGGATTCTTGTTACACTTGCTGTAACATGATTGTATTGCCTTAAAAAAATCATCCATCCTAATTATGACCAGGATAAATATTAGCCTGTGAAACAGCAAGAAAACACAGCTATAATTACTCCCTGGGGAAACAAAATGAACAAAAATATTTATGCAATAACAAAAAACCCAAACCAAACAGGAAAAAACAAAGCAACTAATTTTGTTATAAACTAACAGTACCTGATTTCAAAAATCCTATTTAATTCCAATTGCTGTCTTTCTTTACTGGTTTGATACACAGGAAAATCCTTACACTGCTGCTTTACTATCAGTTACAAGAGCTCAAGTCTGAAGGTCCTACAGATTTTGCAGTTCAAACTCAGATTAAAAAAAAAAAGTCAAACCAAGAAATTCAACCACACATCATGCTCCACCCCACCACTCCCAGCTTGTCTGGAAAGAACTGTCTCAGGAAAATTTGAGTGTAGTAGGATGCCTTACACATCTGATGCTTTGCAGCACTCTTGCCAGACTGTTGAGCTCTTGGGTTCTGTTTCCTCTCTGGGTTTCATCACTGAGACCCAAATGCAGCCAACAGAAGTGTGCCAAGGCAAAGCTCTTTTGGCTCATTCATCAGTACCCTGCTAAGTGGCAGTGTCAGGAAGCCTGCAGGGGGTGGGAGGACAGGAGGCAGCAGTGGTGGGAAAGAGCTAAGCAAGAAATCATTAAGAGGTGTTTACTTATCCCATTAGGATAGGCTCCATGTACAAATGGCTCGTTCACTGAAACATACTTTTAACTCTAAATCAGTGAATTCCATATGAAAGTTTTAAAAATTGTCTTTAAAAAAAACAGGCAAAAATTAGAATTTAGTTTTATTGCATTCCTTCAAAATTTTATCTTGTTTTGCTGTGTGTGTTGGTAGGCTTTTTGTTTCGTTTTTGTTTGTTGAATTGTGAGAATTAAACAAAGGTTGAATACCCAGTAAAAGGAAAAGGAGAATCACCAACAGTCAGAGGACCAGGCTTGCTTGTCAATTACAATTTTAAAAGTTACTCTTTTTTATTTGAGTACTTCAGGGGCCCAGTCATACCAGGTACACAGAAGGTCACAGGTATTTCTAAATGGATAAACTGACGTCTTTCATGTGCCTTGTGATACTTAGAAATCTTCAGAACTTCTCAGCTGTTCTACTTCTCTGCCTGTTTCACTTAATTATATTGTAAGTTGCTATTGTCACAAATAGCTTCTTCTCTGAGCATCTGTTGCTTCACCCACAGCAACTGCCTGCACACATTGTTCTATCTGTGCTGCCAGGTATTTGAGTGTTATTATCTTAAAATCCTTGTCTGACAAATATCCTTGAGGATTGGAACTACATGATCTTTAAGGTCCCTTTCAACTCAAACCATTCTGTGATTAATGAGAGCTCTAGATGTTTCTCCCTAGAGAGAATGCAGCCAGCTCCACTAGACCTGCTGCTATTTTGGACTTGTACTCCATTTCCTATACAGGAAATATTTTATTACTAAATGATAAGTTAGAGGGACACAGATGAGCCCTCTCTTGGTGTCAGAATGTTTTCTTTTTTCATACATTTCAGTCTACTAAGACATAATGGCTGTAAGCCTCTTTTTGTAAAGCTTGAATAAGTTGGCCTGGCCTTAACTTTCATGGAAGCCTTGCCATTTTTCTTTATGTGCTGTCAGAACTTTTTGATCTTGCAAGTCACACCTCAATATGTTTGAAAACAATTTCATTTATCTGTAAACACCTGGCAAATGCTTTTCACTGTCATCTACAATGGTACATAACTTCCCAGATCATAACAGCTCCAAAGCAAACCTTCATTGTAGCAGCTTTTTCCACATATTCAATTAAAGGCCAAGGGAAAAAAAAAAAAAAAACAACACCAACTGCAAAACCCAAAAATCAAAGCCAGACAACCCCCAAACATATTTCCACTGATTTTTAAGATGTAACATGGGGCAAGACAGTCCAAGACAAGCATATATATAACATATGCTTTCAATTATTTTCACGCAAACATGAAGTTTACAAGAACAAAACAAGTATGGCAGATCCTATTTTAAAAGACAGTTCAATTTCTAGGCCTGAGATTCTAAACCTCAATCCTTCAGCTTCCCAAACAGATCTGATCACTATAAAACAAAGTCAAAGGGAGCCAATTTTGGATCAACAACAAAACTGGCTCCACCACCTCCCTGGAGCTTTCATTCTTTGGGAGGTTTTCCTCACGACCTCCAACACTCACATATGTGAGGTAGGATTTCCTGTGTTTTGCCTGCCCACAGCAAACCAGACTCCCCCTCCCACCCTGTTACTGATTTGCTGTCCCTTTCTTCCAACTCTTCTGCATCAGGGACACAAACTCATTTTAAGAAGCTGCATTACTTCAGGCACAGTCAGCCTCATTCCCCAGACCTGACCCTATGAGGGGATAACCATGGTCCAGGCACAAACTCCAAGAGATGCCACCACACTCTCCACTCCACCCTGCTGGCTCCAGCTTCTCACCAGGAGAAGCAGCTGCCTGTCACTTCCTAGCCTCCAGCACAGGACTTGGCTCAAAACCACCCTCATGTAAAAAGTCTTGCATCTGGAAATGGATTTAACAGACTGCTTAGGAGTTCATAAGAACAAGAAGGTGCAACATCTAAACAATCAGCACAGAGTTTCATCTGTTTCCAGGTGGTTTCCCCCCCTCATCTGCTCAGTAGTAGGTTTGTATTTTTCAAATGAAAGTTTTGCAGAACTGCACATACCATCGTATGCAAGAATTCTACAAAGTTGACAAAAGCTCGTGAATATGGTAATAAAAATCTATTTTTGCAGTCATAGCAAGACAACATTGACACTGCTGCTTATTGTCCATCCAGCTTAGTTCATGTCTGCATTTAAATTTTTAGGGGCTGCAGTAAGTTGCCATACAGACTGCAGCATTTAAATCCATGTAAGCCCTTTTCTCACTCAGACTGTAAAGCATCTTGTACTTCAAATGTTGCCTCCAGAATATTGTCCCTTTTCATTACACAATGCTTTACAGAGCACACAGTGTATGGAGCACAGAATGATAAAACTATTAAGGTGGGAAAAGATTATCAGGTCCAACCTTTTATTGATCACCACCATGTCAAGTAAACCAGAGCAATAAGTGCCACATCCAGTCTTTTCTTAAACACCTCCAGGGATGGTGACTCCACCACCTCTCCAAGAAGCCCATTCCAATGTTTAACAATCCCTTCTGTGAAGAAATTCTTCCCAATGTCCAACCTCAACCTTCCCTGGGGAAGTTTGTGACCATTTCCTCTTGTCCTGTTGCTGGTTGCCTGGGAGAAGAGACTGACCCCCACCTGGCTAGACCCTCCTTTCAGATCACTGTAGAGAGTGATAAGGTCTCCCCTGAGCCTCCTTTGCTCCAGACTAAACACCCCCAGATCCCTCAGCTGCTCCTCATGGGATCTGTGCCCCAGACCCTTCCCCAGCTCCACTGCCCTTCTCTGGACTCTCTCCAGCCCCTCAATGTCCATCCTGCACTGAGGGGCCAGGACTGGGCACTGCACTTGAGGTGTGGCCTCACCAGTGCCCAGTACAGGGGACAATCCCTGCCCTGCTCCTGCTGGCCACACTACTGCTGGTCCAGGCTAAGATGGCATTGGCCTTCCTTTTGAAAACAGAGCCAAAAAGTAATTCATTATTTCTTTAAAATAGTTGAATAATTGAGAGAAAGGCAAAAGTCTTGTTTCCCTCCTTTATACAGTTGCTCTGTCAACATATCCCTAATAGAAGAACCAATAGATAATCCATTATAAGCACTGTCAATCTTTCCAAAAGAAATGGGAAGTTCCTATCAATTTTGTTTCCAGATCAGAGACAGAGCATCCTTGTAAAGCTCCTCTTATGAGATATACTGATCTTATCTGTTTGCTTTTAGAAAGTTTATTGTAGATAATTAACTGCATGGACTTGGGAAGATGCACTTCACACAGTTGCTTTTAATTCCAGGAATTCAAGAAACATTGTTTGTAAGTGCTCCAACAAGTGTTTATAAGAATTTCCCTTGCCTCACTCTTTTTTTTCCCCCTTTAGAAGTTCAGAATAAATCTGGGGAAATGAAAAATTTTTAAATTCATTTGAACTTGCTCCACAATGTATGAAGCTTTTAAACAACCTTGACATAAATCCCACTGATTTTATTTTAAACAAAATTTTTTGATCTAAATTCAGGTTGCCAAAACAAGAGCAGCACCTTGGATATCATCCTTTTTTGTGTAATAGTGAACTTAAGTCTTCCTTGAAAACTTCTAAGGAAACATATGGATAATTTCATAGAGAAGTGTCACAAACCAAAGCACTACAGAGGAAAGTAAAAATAAACAATATCCTCTTCTCTTCACTCATCCCATTAGAATAGCAACAGAATATAAACTCAGCTAGAGAGTAATTGGTCATCCTGATAGTAAAAGTCAGCAAAGAATTGCAATGTTACAATATTTAGATAACAAAAGAAAATCACAAAATTCTCACTCTAATTTCCTATGAAGGCGAAGTAAAACTTGTCATGTAAAATGACACAATGATGTGCAATTTCTACTTGGTTTTTTTTCGAAGACTATACACAATAGAATCTCATTATGCGAGTCCAAAACTGCTTGGCAGCCGTTTGAGGGCAATGTGCTAGCGTTTGTGGAGGGGGGGAGGAAGAGGAACACCAAAACACAGGAAGTTACATGAAGGATCTGTAGTGCTATGTGCTTGATTTTAATCAGTCAGGGTAACATTGATGTCACAAAGTCTCAGCTAAAATCATTACTTACTGCTTTGTAATGTAGTACCTGTTTGAAAGCACTAGGAGCCTGTGCCTTTTGCAGTCTGCCACGTATAACTCAGTTTATTCCCACATAATTTCATGTATCTTAACTCCCTTAAGTAACTGGATGATCCAATGCATGACTTTGAATTCCTTTTCACCAAGAACACTCCAAACACTCACTGCAAGCAGCACTGCCAGCAGGAGTGCTGAATGTGCTGTTGTTTACAGTGGTGGTCACCACTGTACCCCGGGAGTCAAGAGTAAACATTTTCAAGGTTTGGCCATCCCTCATCATTCTCCCCTGTATCCCTTTTGAGCTACATTTTCTGCAGGAGAGACAAAAGATTAGGGTAGGGGCCGTTCCCACACTGTCACTGCTGGGACTACCCAGCCGTGAGTTTTTTGCTGTTTAAAGCCCAGCCATTCTTCAGTCTGGGTCAGCATTCAGAAAAGACAGTGTTGTCATTAAAAGTTGTCCTAAACTGATCTTTAATTCTTCTGTGCCCCGTCTTCCACATCGTTCAAAACTCACTACACAAGAACTTTCTCATCTTCCAACACACTAAAATACCACACCACCTTCACAGATGTTCATGCCTACCTCTCTTTGACAACTCGTATTACTCAGCTGTATGTTTAATAGCAATTTTTATTTTTCAAATAAAATAGAAAAAATTAAAAGCTTTGCTGATGTCACCTAACTAAAAAATAAAGAGATCTTCAGCATTTTGAAACTAGGAATATTGCAGAGTTTTTTTAAACGTTGTTTTGGGGTTTTTTTAAATGCCATTTTAGTTGGGAGTATATTTTCTGACTCTATATTATTCCTGCATGGCAAACATCCCCATCCATCAAAGACAAAAATCTACTTATCAGTGATCAACACACCCTGCCTGCTCAACGGGACCTGCCTCCAACTGCTGCACCAAGGAGACGCTTCAGCAGCGGCAGAAAGATCCGGCTGCCGCTGCTCCAGGAACCGGAGCCACTGCAGAGCTCGTCATTCCCGCCCAGCTTCTGACCACAGTCCAAACATTCACCGAGCCCTGGCTCTGCTGGGTGCTGATAACAGAGCACTTCCACTGCAGCTCCCTGCAGCCCTGTCCAGCCTCCAGAGAACTCCACACCAGCCGGGATTGAATCCTGCAAGGACGGGCACACAGCAGCACTCCCCAACTGCCTGTGGCTCAGGGGCCATTTGCCTGGTAAAACTAATTTGTTTGGAGAGCTGCCAGGAATCTGAACTGACATTTCACTAACCCCACTGCTCGTGTTAAAGGGATAGCTCAGCATCTCACAGGAGCTAACATTTTAGCTGAACAGCATTCAAAAAGAGTTGATTAAGTGAGGGGGAAAATGCTTTTAAGAGGCCAAAAATCTCTAGGAGTTGCTCTAGTTCAAAATCCATAGGGGTAGGCAAACATTTCTGTTACTCTAACAACACCTAAAATATTCACTCTTCTAGGAGTGAAAAGAGACTTTAAAAAAATAGATGTTACCCTTTTCAACAGCCCTATTTAATATGTAAAATCACAAATATTTTGTCTGAATAAATACTGTAACTAATAGTTTGTCTAAAAAAAAAGGTGGAAACTAGACAAAGATGTAACAACATTGCTTCTCATACTGAAGACAGTAGTGAAAAATTTGCTTTAAAGCAATTATACAAATCATTAGTGCATCCCAGTGGTTTCAGCAAGTATCAGAAGTTCTTTAATGTGACATGAGTGTCAGCAAATTCCCTAAAGTAGCACTGTGATTGGTATTTTATAACAGACATTTGCTCCTCAGCTTGGAAGTCCTCAATTTTGTCACAAATACGCTCCTGAAAAGTACTGCAGAACTGGATAAGCTAAAGGAAAATGCTGTATCCTAAAAAATTCAACAGTTTACCATTTTAGCCAATAAAATTACAGCTAATATAAGCAACTAGACTGAAAAAAGGAATTGGGATTAATTCAAGTAATGATGACAGGCTAGGACATATTAAACCAAGAAAAAAATTCCTTAATAAAACTCACTGATTTGAAGAAGCTGCTGCTTTCTATAAATCTGCCCACACATTCAATACAGCACCTTTGGAAAAAAGTTTTAAAACTGAGAGCAGTACTCACTTGTAAAATCTTCCTGTTACTATCTACCTCAGCTCTCCAGTAAAGTGGTTGGAAAGAAATAAAATCATACTATTGAGTAAGAAATACTATAGAAACCATTTAAAAACCCCATATATCAACAATACTCTGCTTCAACAGCACCTACACTGAAATTGCCATGCTGGTCCAACCTTGCCTTACAGAAGCAAAACACTTGTGGAACTGATTTTTTTTAATGATTGCCTATTCTTATCAAAGTTGAGGAGCAATCATTCAAAAACCTTTACTGACTTTGGAAACAGAAATGGTTATCTAACAGAAATTTTCTTCTGGTCTTACTCACACAAAATAACTTTGCTTCAGCTCTGGGCATGCCCTGCATCCAGCCTCACAAAAGGCTATAGAAGTGGTCTGGGGAAAAACTGAATCTGATTGCAGTTTGTTACAGGGGATCCAACAATGCAGACACATTACCATGGCCATATTAATTGTATCTAACTTCGATTTTGGCTCTCTGAGGCAGGGATTGACCCAATGATCCCCAGAGCCCCTTTCATTGTAAACTGTGCTGTGATTCTGTGAACAGAAACTGAAAACACAAGGCAACATTTTTTTTTTTTAATGTCAAGGTACTGTTATTCTATTTATAACTCAATAGTGCCCTCTGCTGATGTTTTCCTGCTTGGTTATCTGCATGGAAATTTGTGAGAGTCGGTTACGGGAAGGTGTTAACACTTTTCCTGCAAATGAAGGAAGGAAAACTGCAGAATGTTTTTGTTTCATACTCAGTCAGCAAAGGGCAAAGAATGTAAGTGATCAACACCTTTACCAGGTCAGTCTGGAAATTGTTTGGCTATTTAAGGTCAAAGCAGGTCTCTTTGCCCTGTGCCATTAAAATCTAGGATACTTCACAGCAGCCTTCAGAGCTACAGAACAATCCTACCCAGAACACCTAAAACCCTCAAAAAAGAGCTATCATCCTCCCTTGCTACAGCAACAGCAGGTGCATGCAGGTAACTTGAAAGAGGAGATTAAAAAGGACATGATAGAGAAACCTCTCAAACCTGGAATATCAGAATCAGCAACCATTCATCTTCACCTGCCTAAGCTGCAGTTTTACATATACAAAACTGGGTAAGTGATAGAGAAACAAACTATTATAACCTCTAGTGAAGAGAGGATTTTGGTGTAATTTATTGTTGTTATGCTTGGCAGAGTCTATCTAGGAAGGCAATATCAAGATTGGTTTTAGGACACAATTAAAATGGATGTATGTTCACAACAAACATTATAACATGCAACAGAGGTTCTCCAAACACCTTTGAGGACTATGACTGGCTGTTTTAGAAGTTTCTCAGTTATATGAGAACTAAATGTTATTAAAACTGCTACAAAGGTTTGCAAAAGAGAGTCAAAGCTCTCCCTTCAAAATTTTCAGTCTACTAAAATTTAATTTCTAGGCAAAATTATTTTTTCCAACTTTTACACTAATTTCCAAGCTTTTAAATGCTTTGCAGAAGTGCTTGCTCTTATTGTAGACATATAATTTCTAAATCTGTTTTTTCCTTTTGTATTCCTACAGTCTCAATAGCCAGTAAGAATTCCTACTAAACTGGCTGTATTCCTTAGTTAATCAGGAATAATAGCCTATTAGCAATCACCAGGACAGAACCATTCTGAGGGCAAGTTATACAAGTATTTTCATAATAGAGGTAAGATAATAGGGAAAATACTTGCAGAAGTGACATGGTCATTCACACATACATGAATTCAAAGGATTTCAGATATCCTTCGTAGTGTTTAAATATCTTTCATAAACATCTGTTTACAAAGAAATGCTCTGTTTACATGCCCATGGAAAATAGAAATTATACTAAAGAAAGGTAAACCCTCATCTTTTTCTGTGTACTGCTGAATGGAACAGAACAGTAAGGGGAATTCAGGCTAAGCTTCCTGAAAAAATCCAACATCAATGTTAAGCAATGAAACTGATCACCACGAAGGCTGAAAGGTTTCCATCACTACATTTTCAGACAGATTATTATCAGTATTGTATTCCTTAGGTACAGCTACTGCACAAAATAGGACAGCTAAATTAAGAAAGAAACCTCGTTTTTTAAGATTATATTACAAAACACAATGACTCTTGGCACTGTTAAAAAATGACTCAATATTAGAAGTACATCTGAGCAAAAATGTGAGAACCTGGTTTGTTCCTTGTGTTATATTTGATTAACACAAAGGAATTATGCCTAAATGATAACTAGCTATTAACTAGTTAAAGGTGTTTCTCTTGGAAGTTTTGAGTTTCCATCACATTATGAATTACCATTCATGCACCCTGAAATTCTAAAATTATCTGCTAAGGCACAAAGGAGAGCCCAGTGAGATAACAAGGAGTCACTTGTGGAAGCTGCACCTTCCTTCCTTTGAATGGTCTGATCTGTATTCATGCATAGTCACTTGATATAAATAAACTTTTACTCATACTTGCAGAGGCAACACAGTCCTGAGAGTTTCTTTACTGCCTTCTGAATCAACAGAATTCTTGACTGGGTGCCAGCAGTAGCTCTCTCACTGGTAACGTGCAAGCCGGAAAAAACACAGCTTGACTTTCCAAGGCTGAGCTTGGAGCTAGAAATGGTTTTATTTACAAACATACTGCAGCATGGGTGGCGATTCCAGCAGCAAGGACCACAAGGCACCAACAGCACCTGACTGCTTTGGCAAATGGAAGCAGCTCAGAACTCCAGACACACATCCACATGCATCTTTACTGAGAGAGAACAATTTAATTCCTTACATTATTCCATCTTATTTACTTTGAGGATGGTAAATAATGTTCTATTAAATGCAAACCCCAAAATTTCCAGGCAGTTCACCATACAGCATTTCTAGCATACTAGCTTGCTACTGCTGTGCCTAGATTCCATTAACAACACAGGCTGGAAATACTAAATCCAATATCTCCCAGTATAACCACCCTGACTTATCAGGGAATACCAATTCTAGAAGATGCTGTGAGAAGGAATCCCTGAAAACTTACAGCTGTACATTTTTTTTCCTCTCTAAGTGTGGTTACCTGCTTTGCATTTAAGAGGAACTCAGTTAAACTACTTTTAAGTGAATACTTCTTGCTGCTCACACACCACCATCACCCCCTTGCCACGTGGCTTTAGAAGTTGAGCAAGAACATCCACTCAGAGCAATACGTGGAAATAGGTCCCAAACGATCTAGTGAACCATTCCTTAGAGTACCTCCTTGCATCTTAAAATAACTGTTGCTTCTGGCTGATAACATTTACTGGTTCTCTTCCAACCTGAGGCCTTAATTCAAGAAGATAGGCAGGCTCCTGCTTAGCCTGGAATCAATGGCTCCACTTGCACGGATCAAGTTAATTGTAAACTCACGTGTTGATGGGAGAGATGAAAACAGGCTCCGAGCGCGGCACCTGTCCACATCACTCCTCAAATCCCCAAACAAAATGTCCCTGCCCTTCCAAGAACAACGTGCACATAAACACATCAAGGGCTGGGGAGAAACACAGACAGAGAACAGACATTTCTTAAATAAATTAATAGCTAGATACACATTGTGCTATTACACTGGAGTTCTAAAGTAGCCTGATTAATGTTTTTCATCCCCAATGTAAGATGATAAAAAATAGTTTTGCATTATTAGCAAGATGCTTGTTAAGACATAACACAGAATCATTGGCATAAAGGCCAAGTTTGAAAAGTGCACATTATCTTCCTGGGATGAAATAAATTGCAGATAATATTCCTACTTTACAACTAGTAATTAGATCCAGTAGAATAACAGTTTCCATCTTGAGTGGGAAAGAAATTAGAATTATTACTTTTCTCTCCCATACATTTATTGTCATTTCCCTTGGAGCAAAGTTATCATTGTGCTCAAGAAAAATTAATGACTTCTATCTGAAAACTAAGAGATGTTAATGAAACATCGGGGAGGAGCAAAATTGAACAGATCATTCAGGCCTCATCTGGCAGGATAGGTCTCTGCCCACAAAAGGTAAGGATATTGATCTGTTTAAACATTGTCACTTTTAGTGCTTAAACAAAAGCAGAAAGGGTTCTGTAAGGAAAAAAAAAAAGGAGACAAGAAGAAAAGTAAATTATCAGAGAAAGGATTTTGGATGTTAGATACATGAAAATGAATTGCTTTTTTCTACTTAATTCCTACATATAGAAGTCAGTATAGAGTTTATATTATAAATCACATTAGTGAAAAGGATGTTAGAACAAGCAGTCACCTCCAGGAAACAGAGAAAGATTTGTTGACATATTCCCATAAGCTTTCTTCATCTTCAGGCTGATTCTCAGGCTTCATCCTTCCTGAGAATTTCAGCACAAGTGTTCACTGTTATTTTTGGAACTGACTTCTGCACTCAAGTCCTTGCTTCTGTAATGTGTTTTTCCCTTCCTTAAGCTTTCTGTTAAAAACTTGGGTTTTAGAGAGCATGCACAGATTTCAGAATGCAAAGAATTGTTTTAAAAGAGGTATAAAACAAAGAGGATATATTTTAAATAAGATTAAGTTCCTCCACTACTTTCTAACATTTTCCAAAGTACCATCATACTACCAGAAGACTTAGACTTCTATATTTATTCTGTAGTCTTGTCTTTCCATTTTCAGTACACAAGTTACATTCTGTTGAATAGGGAAAGTATTTTATTCTAAGCAATTTATGAAAAACAACTGTCATTATTCAAATGCCAACATTTTAGGGCCAAGTACCCATCAAAAAAACCCCAAACATTTCATGTATATTAATTTAATCAAAAAGACTAGAGGATGATGGAGATGCTAGATCTCAGTTGTTCTTGGGTTAGCTACTAATATTTCCATGGAAGCATTAATATGATTTAATGTGTTTCAAATGTACTGTTCATTTCAAAGAACGTGGTATCAGAACTCAGACATCCTCTTGGAAGAAAGCTTTGGCAAGGAATAATCAGTGTAGTCTCCACTTGAAACTGTTGTTTCTTTTCTGTTTTCCTCTGAACAAGTGCAAGTTTTTGTAAACTAAATATTTCTAAAAGAGAGAGGATACAGAATGGCAAAATCATAATAATAATAAGTAAATTCACGAAAAATTTATATCTTTCTCTAGGTGTAACTCAATTTAAAGTCTTAAAGACACCAATTTTTCCTAGCAAATATTCTATGCCAAAAATCAGCAATACTTTCATTCTTCACATTTCAGCACTACAATGTCATCTGATACCTCTACAGCCGTTTGTGTAATCCTCACTTGTCCTATTAATTGCTGACATGCATTTTAAGCCTGAAATGCTGATGCATAATCCCTAAAAACAGCCTTCATCAGGAAGAGAAAGGAGGGGGAGGAATAATCGGCCTTTGCTCAGTAACTCTTTGTTTATGAGGTGTTTAGCATTCAAGTAAAATTTATCACTGAACAACTCAGTGTTTATCAATCACATCTTCCTGGAACAAGTAACATGTTTGGCATGTTGGAAAACACTAAGCCAAAGCCACAAAGGTGACTCCAGTAGGAAAATGCAAAGCTACAAGCAGAGAAAATACTGAACTCCAGAGTGTGAGTCCAAATCCTCTGTGAGCAGAACGCTGGATAGTGACTGTGAACAGGAATCATGCCTGTGCCTGCCAGAAGGTGGCAATAATGACACTGTACTTGCAGGGACAGCTTTCTATTTATAAAGTTGGGGAGGATTTAAGCATTAGAAAAAAATAACTTCATGGAACTGCACTGGTACTGCTAACTTCTTATGGCACTCTTCAATTCCCACTAGCCCCACAAGGGAACAGGAGAAAAGTCTCCTCCATCCTACAGCTGCCTCTCTCAGGTTTTCTAAGAGAAACTATGAAGCAAAGCAAAGCCAAGACTGGACAGTTTCTCTGATTAATTTTTTTAAACCACATTTGTATACCTACTAAATGCACTACAGAGGTGGTAGACAACTATCTGTGAAAAAACCTAACAAAATCTGAACAAACAACTCTGTACATTTAGGTGACCATCTACCTCAGCAGAACATAATTATGTTTATCAGATAAATGAGGCAAACACAATAATTTGAAGAAGCATGAACAAAAAGTAGTAGTAATAAAAGTTGCTTATCCTTTTATCCAGTATAAAATACTGCAGCCTTTAGTAGCTACAAAAAAATATTTCTTGGTCTGCGAAAACACAACACCTTCCAGTGAAACATTGACATAAACCAGTAAGGACCATCCATTCTCACAACTCTGGTTTGTTACACCTCATGCTGTTTTGAAGGAAAAGAATACCCGTAACATTGCTCAAAATCCATTTAATATGGCCTACTTCAGCATTCCTTACCAGCAGGAGAGGAAATCCTAATTCCTTAAAGTAACAAGTTTGAGATACACAGCTAATACAGTAGCCTCAGGACCTAGCACAATATTAAACTATCTAACAACAACAAAAAAAAACCCACAACAAAACAAACAAACAAACTACCCCCATTAAACCAATTTTTAGCGCCTTTTTAACCAATCTACCCAGCACTTTACTAAACCTGCTTACTATCTCTTCAAGATGAACATATTGTGTCAGGGCCTAAAGCAGAATAATAAGTTTTGATGGCCTCAGACAGCTCCCCCAGGTGCATTTTGCCACTGTCCTACCTACAGCCCAGAAGATTTAGCCTAAAAATCAGCTGTAAAGATATTTTGCTACTAAAATATCCTGCTCTGACCACCCAGATGTTTCCAACTGGGGCTTGTTTATTTAGGGTTATGCACCTGAAGCACAAATAGTCATTGCTTAATTGATAATTGCTTGGTAATTTGCTTGCAAAGAGTAGTGGTTAGGTAGGTAGAGGTCTTTTTTTTTAATACTGTGACTAAAGTAGCTTCATTAAGCTCAATTTTCATT
This sequence comes from Trochalopteron elliotii, assembly GCA_024734555.1. Lineage (NCBI taxonomy): Eukaryota > Metazoa > Chordata > Aves > Passeriformes > Leiothrichidae > Trochalopteron > Trochalopteron elliotii. The sequence continues at coordinate 113,348 of JANPWX010000452.1, read as the reverse complement.
CCTGAAAAAGGCTTATAATTCCATATGATAATAAAGTTTTCAGAGATTGTTTTTTACTGTATATAACATATACCACAAGTGAAAGTTCAATTTGCTGTATCTTACTTTCTTAAGTTTTTCTTATTTAACAAGATCTTCTTAACAATCCCAGTTTAAAAGTGGTAAAGTAAATTTCCCCAGTAACAAAATTCAATGAAATAAAAACAAAAGACAGCAGGATAAAACAAACCCCTTTTCTTGAAATGTCCCTAAGCACTCATAAAGTGAAAAAAAGCAGCTCTTTTCACTAGAACAATAATTTACACACTAAAGAAATGCTACATAGCCAATAGTGACTTATTGTTATGAGTGTAAATGGAAAGAAAAGGAGTCTTCCTGCTTTAAACAATACAAAAGTCAATAGTATACTAATAAAATTTTAAACTATTTAAAATGTGTGTAGTAGGTTTGTACCAGGGAGCAAGAATTGTTTTTCCTCTTTAACTTTGGCTTAACATTCTTAAGGTCTGACCCTATAAAATCTTTCATTAAACCTAGTTTTCTGACCTTGAGGAAATCTAATTTTCTACAGACAGATACCTCAAGGCTGTCTTTTCAATCCAAATAGCTTCAGCATTAACTAAAATATCCAAAAAGTAGTTTATTTCTGAAAAATCAGCCTATAAATCAGAAAATAAAGCTTAGGAACTCTATTAATTGGCATCCGGCTCTGCATAACATTGGGTCTGGCATGTTTTCAGTGCAAAAAATGCACACTCACTCCCATAAATTTCAACATCAATTTGGCTTCCCTGCCACATTTCTCTAAAGTAGGTATTTATGGAAGAAATCTACTCAAAGAGTAGAAGAAATATTTGGTACAATGCATTGGAGGTGGTAACTCAGTTCAGCATAGTTAGTACATAAAGAAAAATCAGAAGGTCACATTCAAAATGTTAAGTAATTTAAAGTGCTACTTACTTTGGCTTCAGAAAACAGGTGACACTGCATGTCATCTAGTCATTACCACAGTAATATACAGTATTACAGTAATTCATACTTATTTTTAAAATAAAATAACTACTTTAATGTCTTACAGTTGTGACTATCAATTCATTCATAATTTTGTATCCTGCAGATGATTAGCTGTAGAACAAAATCAAGTTAGCTCTAGGGTTTAATAGGCTGAGTAAATAACATCAGAAGTTGGGTTTTTAAAAAATTATTTCTGTAGAAATGTGTCTGAGGATCTTTTAGTCTTACTATCCTTTTTTTCCCTTGGTACAACTGTAAAAATGACCAAGAGGGGTCATAGGTTTCTGTGCTTTCTGTGTTTGATCCAAATATGCAACGTGTCCACCATCATAATTAGAAAAACACAATTTAGGAGCCCAATTGTGTAATTTCTTCTTTACTTTGTACCTCCGTGTGGCTGAATCCCTCACATAGACCAGGCTCCAACATTACCAGATTTCCTATTTATCATTAAAACACTCACCTAACTGGAATATAGTTGGCCCAGCTGTACCTGAAAAATTGTGAATACGCATCAAAAGTATTACCCCAGCTGAGCTAGTTAGATAATACCAATTTGGATTTACCCATTGGTTTCCCACGAAGATGGGGAAAACCCGCACGTTTTAACGCGTTTATTTGGAAATCTTTTGCCAGTTTTGAGGTGCCGTGAAGGCGAGGCGCCC